>WMED01030774.1:0-10047 GCA_019650415.1 Pipa parva | reverse complement strand
CAGAGAGTGCCCATATCTTTTTGTGCGGTCATCAAAATGAATAGCTTATCACCATATATCTTATAAGGACCAGTTACATAACTACACAAGAGGATCATTTCACACCTTAATTGCCTTTTCTTGTGGATAAATAGGATTTATTCTTAAAGGAGAACTATAGTCAGATTACATCTTTATATATGCAGTACTATTAGTGAGAAGCATTCTCCCCAGTAGTTGTTTCATGTGACACAGAATGATTGAGTAGGCAGCACTGATAAACTCCTGCACCAGGAAATGTGTGTGTGACGTGTACTGGCCAGTTTTCCATGAAAAGGTTCCCTCCCCCAAACATTTTTACCCTACGTACTACTTAGCACCTGTACATGTCAGCTTTCCCTCTGTAATCTCCTGCATTCCAAGCTTAATTTATGCAGCCAAAAGGTTAGTACACTGCTTAACCAATAGCAGTCAGGCAGCTTTTTCTTCTCATGTTGCCTGACTTGAGAAAGGGGAGGGGGAGCAGGGGGAGGAAAATGTCAGCTCTCAGGAAAACTAATTAAGGGAAACAAAAGGCAAGTATTATTTCTTCCCTAAACTTTTTTTTAAAAAATATTTGCGTCAGCAATTGGCTTAGTCATAAAGGAGTTTTATATGTATGTGTGCAGTTATATCAGCACTATAGTGCCCCTATAACCAGTTTTAAGTGCCATGATCAAAACTGATATTTACCTGTCTAAGAGCTTCCATCTCCTCGCTGGCAACCCTCTTTTCACAGGAAGTATTCTTCAGTCGACCTTGGGCAAGCTCGAGCTCAGTCTGCATTTTGTCCACTTCTTTGATGACCTGATCTCGTTCACTCATTATCCGACTGTACTCATTAAAAACAGAATCCCTTTCCTCCTTATATTTCTCAGCATCTTTAGCAGCCTTCAACTGCATGGTCTTGAAACGTGTGGCCTCTGCCTGCAATCTATCCATCTCCCTTTGCAATTCCTTGTTGTGCAAGGTGACCTTATTTAATTCCTGCTGGATGGAATCATACCTTCGGGATAAAATAAACAAGAAAGCTTGGGTTTAATCTCTTGCCATCTAGGTCTACCAACAGAATTCACTTTGCCCTGTGCTCCAGATATTCTGTTGGCTGTATATTTAGTGGGAATTTACTAACAAAAAGTTATTCATAAAGAAATTCTTCATACTGGAAGAAAAAAAAATAGCTAAATCTATTATCATTCTAATGTAGTTTTCACACATTTTGATGTACAGCACATAGAAAAACTGAAAATAAGGATATATGTATATTAATAAATGATCACAATTACAATTTAAAGGAACAGTCTGGTCAAAAGTAAACAAAAAATACATTTGTTTATTTATGCTAAATAATACTTTTTAGTAAATATGATTTATTAACAGTTTTTTTTTTAAAAAGTTAAAATTCTTACCTGTAAAGGAGTGCTATACAGCACTTCCGTGTTGCATACCCCATCCTCCACACTGCCAGCGACTCTACGGTGTTCTAATCGGGAGATCCCTCTCAGGATTGCATTCCTCTCTAGCCACACTCCTACTGAAGCCCCGCATCGGCACTTCCTAGATGTCATATGGAGAGAGCGTGTACGTCATTCAATACGTCCTTCCCTGGATGAAGTGCACGCTCTCCATGTGACTCAGTTCCGCATGGGCGTCTGTAAAGGTTTTGGCCTTCTGTTCGCAGCCACTCAGGTCATTTGGAGCACAAACGTACACGGGCGTCTATGCGTAGTGGCGATGGAAACAGACGCAATGAAGGCAATATGTCGTGGACGTGTTCCCGCCACGGCACCTATTTAAGCCAACCTGACACCAGGGCGGGTGCCTGATTATAGAACTCCTTTGGTGATCCTGGATGCACTAGTTTGTTCTTGTTTTTCTCGTGTATGACCCTGGCCTGTATCCCATATCCTACTGACTTCCACCTGTCTCAACCCTTGGCTTTGTTCTTCGACTTCAATTCTGTGCTGCCTGCCCTGACATTGATCTGTAATCTGACTAGTCTACTAAGCTTTACTCCTGTTCCTGATAACCTGCGTCTTAAAGCCATAGGGACCTTGACCTGGGTACCGCAACGCAGCCAAGTCCAAACCTCCTTTAAGGGGCATCTCCTTGCCTTAAGGTCTGTTTAAGCTACATCCTACTAGATTCCATAGTACAGCTGCTTCCTCCTACTCCTCTCTCAAGTTCCTGATCCAGCCCTAACAGATTTCTAGGAAGTGCCGATGCAGGGCATGAGTAGGAGTGCGGCTAGAGAGGAATGCGCTCCCAAGAGGGATGATTAGGACGCCCTTTGAGTTGCCAGCGGAATCGAATGATGGGGAATGCAACACAGAGGTGCTTTATACTTTATTTTTAAAAGTTTGATAAATCGTATTTACTAGGTAGTGAACTCACTAGGATGGTATTTACCAGAAGATAAGTTTATTTGTATGCCTCCATGGCCTAGAGCAGCGGTTCTCAACCTTTTGGGGGTGGAAACCCCCGGCGCTGACGTCACCGCGCATGATGACGTTTCGGCTAAAACGTCGTCACGTGGTGACGTTTTTCAGCCGACGTCACCCCGCAGGAACCCTTATAAGGGTTCCTGCGGGCGCTTCCGGGTGCTGCAGCGGTTCTCGACCCCCGTGGGATGGCCTCGCCACAGGTTGAGAACAGTTGGCCTAGAGGAAAGCTCAATGCCTCCAAACTCGGGCTCGGCCCCTAGCATACTTCTGTTGAATAATATCAGTAAGTCCCAGCACATGGTATGATAAGGCTAGTACCAGTGAACCCCCTAGAAGGGTTTAAACATAACTAATAAACAGTATTGCTTTTCAACAGATGTATTCACATTACCTTCTCATAGAGGAGGAGTACTGATGTTGGAGCTGTAGTGCATTGTCTCTCTGTTTCAGCAATCCTTCCAATTGTTTCTGTAAAGCTTTTTTTTCTTCTTCACTCTGCTCCAGTCTCCCAAGGTCTGAATTGTGACTAGACACCTTCTCATTGTACTGTCTGCGCAGTGTGTCATAATCCTTCTTCACAACTTCCAGCTTGTCCAGAGCGGTGTCATACAGTTTGTTAATGAGCTCAGAAGAGCCATTCTGTTTGACCACCTGCAGAGAGAGGAAAAAAAAATTGCATCTTCCCTCAAGGTTCCAAAAACACAAAGACAACATAGTAGTTTAACAGTCATCATGTTCAACACCCTAACAAGAAACATGTGGCAACATTCCAATATTTTTTTGTCGTTTCACCACAAAGTAGAAAACCCTTGTTCATACACATAAAAAGTGTTGTAGAAATCAAGTATTCTGCAGAATACTGTAGTCTATAACTGTGAGTTCCAGTACTTCTACATACTGCAAGACTGCGCTACAGCTTAAGGAGCAGGTGTCAAGTGAAAGTTGAAGGACAATGCTTACCAGCTGCTGCTGCCTTCGTAGCTCTGTGATCTCTAACTGATCAGCCTCATGCAAGCGTTTAAGGTCCTGGCAGGACTGCTGAAGATGACTGAACTCCCGCTGTAACTGGGAATGCTTCCTGTGCAAACTCTCACTGTCCTCTTGCAGCTGTGCCTGGTCATTCACCACACGGCTGTGCAAAGTACTGGAGAAAATGGGAGGGGGGTGACAAAACAAAAAGGGCAAAAGAAAATAAGTGGTCAGCCCACACATGCACCAGCTAGAAAAATCAAAGAGATACATAATAGGACAGAAAAAAAATTTGACAATGCATCAATAGCAGTGTTTGCCTCAACAAATACAAACCGTTGATAACCAAGTAGATGGCATTGCTCTTATGTGTACATTCTGATGGTGGGAGGGTTAAATGTTCCCAGTATCTCATTATTTCTTGCTGGTACTAATGCCTATAACTGTGTAGTGAATGCGAGTGTTCACTTCTGAGTCCACGATATATAACCTTCCCTCAAAAGTTTTCCCAAAAAGCTAATGTGGATAACCACATATTTTATTCAATTCTCACTGGCTTCCAGAAAGAATTGCTATTCGGAAAAAATAGATTCTTTTTCTCACCGTAAAATCCATTTTTGTGCAGATCATTGGAGGGGGGGGGGGGCCGCACAGGCAGAACCTTTGGGGTAAAGTTTCCATCTACACAGGAGGAACGCTAGAGAGAGAGTAACTGAGAGCTAAAAAACAGAGAGAGGAAGCCAACCCCTATAGTGTAGCTTTATCCCTCCCACAGGCTCCTCCCTAATTCAGTTTTTACTAGTGTCCTCTTCCTGCAGGAAGTTTTTTCCTCTTACATTTTTTTAATTCCTTTTTTATTTTGCCTTAAGAGAGAAAAGGTGCTGAAAAAGAAGTTTTTTACTGCTCTCAAGTCAGGTAATTAACAGACTCCTTCTTTCCTAAGACAAGAATTCCTCTATTCCTGTCTTAAAAGGAAACCAGCAGCAATATTTTCCTTTTAAAAAGGGATTATGTTAGACCTCGTAGGTCCCTTATCCCCCTCTTAAGCGGGAGAATACCTGGCAATAGAAATCTGCAATTCTTTTTTTTCCTCTTAAGGGCACTTTTAAACTGAGTGCTTCTTTTACCTACATCGATCCCGTGTTTTTCCTCTCTGTCTTCTAACTGGCATTTTCAAATTTGCTGCCTTTTTCTCCTCTCTCAGCGTCTTTTTGCCAGAATTACAGTGCTTCAGTACATAGCGGTGACATCACTTCCTCTCCCCTGCCTTCTTTTCCTGTGGCTGCCATTTTACCTCATTGGCTCCTCTATCCTGCACTTTGGTTTCTGTTATGGAAGCAGAGAGGGTGAGATCCCTGTCTCAAGTGATACTGTCCCCCCCTTCAGCGTAGCCAGATTCAAGCTGCTGCAACCTCTGTGGAACCTGCTTGGGTCACTTCCTTGTCCCAAGCCATGTAGGTGTTATCTAATTCTCTTAGCACATCATCTGAGGCTATTAAAAGGAGTCCAGTTAGATCCCCCTTTCCTTCGTCACAGGGTGACTCATCCCTAAAGGACGTATTTTCAGATCAGTCAGCATTGGGAAATTTTTTCAGACACACAATCTGAGACGGACTTACCCTCTCATTACCCTAAAGGTTCTGCCTGTATTCCCCAGTATCTGCGTTAGAAAATTCTGTTTTAACCTATGGAACTGGTCAGACAGAACCACTTTGACACAATGTTTAGGCAACTAATAACCCTTTAGCAGTGCATTAAATGAAAGTGGGTGTCCTGTAATTCAACTTTTCAACACATTCCCTGATAGGATTACCATTCAAAACTAAATATAAAAAGTGTATTTAATATATTCAAATTCAAAAGGGAACTTGAGATGTAATTAGTTGATATACATAACATCTCCAATTCAAACAAACAGCAAATCAACCATTTATTGAACAGTTCTGATTTACACGCACAGTAGTAGTGGTTAAAAATATAATATACAATCACATACAATATATCGACTTTAAATTGTTGTATTATGACTATATATTATTATAATTAAAAATAGAATGCATAGTACCAAAATGTACATAATGGAGAGGCTCACGGATACTTAAATGAAACTTTTGTAGAAGTGTTTTAAACCTCAAAACATCTGCTACTGTGTATGCAAAAGAGCACTGGTAAACGTACATGCCCTTTCCTGATATCCAATAGAGATAGATTGATTCAGCTTAAGATTTTACACCAAAAATATCTTACTCAACTGCAACTACGCCATGTACAGAAACAAAACACAGCAAATCACCCCAAATGTGGAGAAGAACATGCCAATTTCTTTCATTCAATACGGTCTTGCCCAAAGGTACTGGGATACTGGAGAGATATCAATAAATACATAGAGGCGAAATTAGCTCTCCCAGACATCCTATCACCCATAAACTGTATACTGGGAGTAAAAGATTAATGCCTACCTTTAAATCATACTAGAAGCCTATACAGATCTCTAATGTACTATGGGGAAAAAAATATGATACTACACTGGATGAGACCCCAAGAAATAAGTCTCACAGACTGGATCCAGTTAGTAAATAAACATTTACCCCTAATCAAATTAACATATGAGGCAAAAGGTTGTGGAGGAAAATTCCCAAAAATATGGTCACATTGGCTAGAAATAAATACAGACATCTCAGGCTCTTCAATATAAAATGTTTTATTTCAGCAGCATTGCAGAATGTACATGATAAATGATTGTATTGAAACAGAATTGTATGTTACTAACGTGTTGATGCAACTTCCTGTTCTAAGTTTCTAATTTTGCAAATTGAAAATAATAAAAATGTTCCTTTTAAAAAAAAAAATAAAAATTATATATACATGCCCTTTCTCCAGCCTCTGCGACCTAGTATCCTGCTCCTGCCTGCATTTCTCTTTCAGCTACCATTGGTGGAGGTTTTAACAGGCAGTCATAACCTGGGGGGGCCTGTAGGAACTAATGGTGAATATCAGAAGCTCCTTAAAGTCTGCACCCTGGGTTTAACCAATGAAAAACATGCTGTGGTAACAATATCCACCCTCTTTGGCATAACAGTATATAGTATGAACCACTTATGTTTTTTCCTAAGATAAAAACATATATATTTTAAAAAAAGTGTGCCTTTAATAATAAGGATATACAATAAAATATATCAAAATTCTTCCTCCCCTAAAACATATAGTGTCATTTTGTTAGTCATTTGCACAGTTGGTTGCTATTCTGTAAGTTTTCCAGGCCTGATGAATCAGTTAAACTTGCTATTATGATCTAAATCAGTGATGGCTAACCTGAGTGCCGCGTGTCAATATTCTGTCACAGTCGTGACTTTATAATAGGAATATTGTCGCGGTTTTACAACGGGAAACCGTAGCTGTTTTACAACGGGGAAATGTCATAGCCTTGTTATGAGAAAAATAGTCGTGGTTTTGTTATTGGGAATCTTGTCGCAATTGCAGATTTACAATGGGAAAATTGTCCAGGTTATGCTATGTGGAAATTGGCGCGGTTTTGCTATAGGGGAAATTGTCGCAGTTGTGGATTTACAATGGGACAAAATAAAAATGCGACACAAATGCCAACCATGACAGGTGTCAGCAAAAACATCTCGGCGTGTCATAGGTTAGCCATTACTGGTCTAAATGCAGATCTTTCCTGAATTAGCACAGAAGTGTGTTTTATTGTTATTTCAGATACTGCAGTAAATATTACAAATTATAGAGTGTTTTGATAAAATGGTTTTCACTCACTGATAGAAATCTGCCTCCTTTACAGCTTCCTCACACTTCTTTAGTGCGTTGGCATGTTGGCTCTGCAGCGCTTCCAATTCAGACATGGCTTTCATACACTGTGCCTTCAGCCTTTCATAATCTGGAGTGAGTCTGGGACTCTGTCTGTAACTCAAGCAAGTGGGTGCTAATGAGTATTACAAATGCAGCAAAATATACTACTTTAAAAGACGGGAAGAACATTTCCCATCAATAAAGTCATTACATTAAAAGGATATGGTTAACAGAAGAACTTCCGCTAGATGGCAGTTATTGCAATTTCATGAAGATATGCATCCGGACCATTTAACTCTTACCATGTGTATGTAATAATTAGTAAAACTAAAAAAATGTACAAAAGCCACTCTATTTAAACTCATGTAAACAAATGAATTGCATTATAAGGCTGGGTATGAAGAGAATTTAAAATATGTGAGCAAATGCTAAATGTTATTTTCAGAGGTGGGATCCACATTACAACTTGAGTACCTCCTGATGCTATCGTCCTCCTCCTGCTTCTCTTATAGGTAAAATCAATTTATAGAAGGCTGAAGTCTTCTAAAAGCATCATGATGGTAAACCCTACATATAAATAGGTTATTATTCCCCCTAACAACTACTTTACTTTTATTTTTCTCTCCAGGAGGACAGGTTGAAATAAAGCAGCTGAGTTAGACTGTGTTTTACGAAACCATTGTTGATATATGTAAACACCAGACTGATCAGAAAAAAACTGCCTGTTATACTAAGCTGGTTTAAAGCCACAACATCACAGTAACATCAATTAAAAGTCATATTGTGCCATTTAAAAGTTTCAAAGGAATGAAATCGGTTAATTTAAAAATGGAAGATTTGGGGATGATATTATCTCTTTAAAGATTGTGAACATAATGTTCAAGTCAGACAAGGAAAGCAAGTGTGGTACAGCTCAAGGGCGCTGAAGAGAGTGCAACATCATTGCTTCACTATATCAGACAAAATACTCACTGCACTGTATTTCTTTCACTAGCTTTTTTCATGCGAGTACGGTCAGGTAAGCATTGTGCTCATTACTGGCAGCCAATATATTATATTATTAGGCAATACAAACATTTTCAAAAATATAAAGTGGAATTAGTTTTAAGAGGTGCTCCAGTTCAAGTTACAAAGCCACTTCTCAGAGTATTCGTTTGCAGGATCATACAATCAAGATTGTCATTTTAACGGATCTAGACTTTTTCTAGGATCTATTTAAAATACGGCCCAACTGTTACTGCCTGTCGGTTTAAATGTACAGACAATTGTCAACCCTACATACACATAAGGTATCACTAAAAGTATTATTAATTGGCACTAACGGAGGTTTATATCTGCTTATTATACTCACTTACAGTTTGTTATTTACAGTTATTACTATGTAGTACTTGTATAATGTAATCTTGGAACTCCAACTATTATCTTATTAGTTAATGCAGTCTAATAAATTTAACTGAGGAACTTCATAAAATTTGTTATATACAGTTCCAAAGTAAACAATGGAGAGAGCAGGGTTTGTTTAACAGATAAATCATGTCCGCAAACAAGAAAGAGGAAAAACAAACACAAAGTATTTTAACTTCAAAAGGTAACTTTTTTATATCATTATATATGAATGGCTGGCATTTGAAAACAAATAGATTTTTCCTTTACTGGTATTATTGGTTTTTTAAGAACAAATAAATATGCTAGATTTTTTTTTTTTTTTTGTTAATTAAGGGGTCAATACCTGGAATGTTCCATGCCTAGATACATTTGAAATGTAGGAACACAGACAATTTTAATTCCAAATACCTGCAGTCGTCAAATGTAGATCCTGGAGACGACAATGCCAGGCGTTTTCGGAGCTCATCTCTCTCACGTGTCACCTGCCGCAATTGGGATAATATGGATTCCATCTTCTCACTCATATGACGGTTGTCTGATGTTGGTGGGGGTGGGGAAGAAGGTTTGTTTGTCGTACCTTAAGTTGAGGCAAAAGTAATTTGAGTAAACTGATATGTGTATGGTCAGCATATCAAGTCATGTTTTGAAGATGCTTTCGCAAACAACTAGTATAACTGCTTTTCTAATCAAATAGGTAAAATTAGTTGTGCATATGATTAAGTCAAGTTTCAAAATATGATCTAATAAAGTAAATGGGCAGGGTTAGACTGGCTCACCAGAGGACTGAAGGATCCTCTGGCAGGCCCAAGTATCAGTAGGCCAATCAAGCTGTCTGCAAATGCAAGCTTACCTACACAGGAGACACCGACCCCAGGTGCATTCTGATGACATCATCAAACCCTAACCTACAGCTATAGGAGGGGAGAGGAGCCCATGCAGCCAGAGGTCTCCTGTGTAAGCATGTGAGTGAGTGGAAAGATGGTGTATTTGTGTATGTGTCCATCTGTGTGTGTGCACATGTGTTTAGGTTTGTGTGCATTATCTATGGGTATATAAGTGCAAGTTTTTGTGTGTTTGTATAGGTGTGTGTGTGTGTAATTCTGTGTGTGTATGTATTTATGTATGTATACGTGTCAGTCTGTGTTTATGTTGGTGTGCCTATGTGTGTCAGTCTGTGTGTGCATATGTATTTGTGCGTCAGTCTGTGTGTGTGTGTGTATGTATATGTGTAAGTTTGCGTTAGTATGTTTATGTGTGAGTGTGTATGCGTGTGTGTGTGTGAGAGAGAGAGAGAGAGAGAGAGAGAAAGAAAGAAAGAAAGAAACGTATATGAGCTATACATGTAATGAGGAACATAAGTAGGAAGGCTAATGTACACTGCTCACTGCACTCTACCCTCACTGGCAGTTTACAGCGCTCCCTGCAC
>WMED01030773.1:0-10047 GCA_019650415.1 Pipa parva | reverse complement strand
TTTTTATTTACGATTTACACAACGTGCCAACTTTTCTGATTTTGGGGTTTGTACATTTAAGAAATACTCACCTCAGGATCAACACTATCCGTTACATACAGGCCCTTTACTTTGCATGCAGTGATTATATCTCAGTGGCTGATCACAGTTTTATTGATGAAGCTTTATTGAGAAATATTGTCTACTGGGTAGCTATATTTTCAACTTTTATACAATAGTAGGTCTGCTAATTTATTTTTTTTATAAATTGGTAAAGTATTTTGGCAAGGACCTGTCCATAAAGATATCTATGACATCCTTTTTTGTTGTAACTCTAGGTATAAATGACAGAATTTATAAATCACCTGCTGATATTTATTGCAGCAGGTACACTTTTTAAACTACTATCTGTAATACTATATTTTAAATAATAATTAATGAAACTTGTAAGAAAGCCAGATCTGAATACATTTCATTTGGATTTTTGTTTAATGGATTGCCAAAAAAAATATGAAAATTCACTCATCTCCAGAACACATCATACCCCATATCCAAAATCCTGACTCGTACTAAGTAATGAAATTATGCCAGAGACTCGGACATAAATATATTGGAAGAAGGATGTCCCACATATCTGTCAATGGAGTAGTTATACCTGTTTTTTTTTTCCCCTCTGTAAAGTGTATTGCAATTGGTATTACAACAAAATGTATAGAAATATAACAGATCATTCTTAATTCTTAATCATTCATCAGTCTTAAAATCCACCTATTTTTGTGTTGGATTGTTTGGAAAGACACAAACTCATATTCTCCACTCCATGGTTCTTGTCTTCTTGCTCTGACATGGTGGTGTTAAAAATCTCAGTGTTTGGAAAAGCTAGAGTCTGATCTTCAGTGAGTAAACTCTTTATGTTGGGCAGTGTATAGCAGGATCTTTGATTTCTGCTGACATTGGAGGGTGCCACTTTATACAACCACCAACAAAACAAGACCTAATATCAAGAGTTCAAAATGTAAAAATACTTGAGGAAATATCATCTAAACTCCAGAACAAATACCCAGAACATGTTGAAATGTGGCAAAGCTGGACACTCTTATTTGGTTAATCTAGATCAAAAACAGGAAAAGAAAAGAAAGCGAAAAAAGGGGGGAAAAAAAAGTTCCTACACCTAGAACAGAAGTATATACACCCTCCCTACACACAACAAAAACCAAACCACACATTAGAGGTAGAAAAAGTATACCCCAGACGAAAGAGAAACAAAGGGAAAAAAAATGTAAGAAAGGTTTAAACATGTTTACAATGCACCTGTCTCTCTCTTAGTTTAAATGTTTATTTTATAATTGTTAAAACAACCAAGTATAACCAATGGAGAGAAGACAAGCATTTGATATTTAGAAATTTAAAAATTCATAACCATTGTATTGTACTTTGAAAAATTAATAAAAATTGTAAATACAAAAAAAATCTGGTCTTTCATGTTTCAGTGTGTTCTTCTTTAGAACTTTCAATCTTCAGTGTCTTCTTTTTTAATTTTCCACTCTTCATTTGCCTCAGTATCTTCAGTGTCTTCGTCCTATTCTGCTGTTTATGTTCTCCAGCGTTCCCATGTAGACAACCTGCTCTCTCTGCATTCCTATACTCTGGTGTGTTAATGTTCCTCTGTTCCTGACTTCTGATTTGTTATTACCAGGTGCAACCATTGTGGATTAACTTGGAGATTCCAACATTTTCTTGCAGGGGTAAACTGCCATCTCTATACAAGTTACCACACTCCGGACCTTCAGACTACTAGTGCACTCTAGTTCTCCAGTCAATTTATACATTTCTTATGAAGCATAAGATTAGTTATGTATTGTTGCCATTTGTAAAGGTGCTGAAAAAGATGAGGCTGACCTAACAGCCACAAGTGTTACTCAGTATTTAAAAGTATTTTTAAAAGTATTTAAAAATCCCCATCTGATATTTAGTATCATAGGTTGGGCTATGAGTGTGGAAGATTTTTTTTTTCCTTTTTTACTATTGAGGTTGTTCTTATTAGTCTATAATACATTTTAATAAAGCATACTCATAATATCCTTTTGTCATTATCTTTGGATGGAAGTAGTATAAGAAGTAACCATACAACTTCCAAGAATATCTCCTGCTGCAATGTTCCTGAAAACTACCTTCTCTCAAACTAACCGGATCATAGTAGGTTGAAGTGGTTTATAGTGCATTGTAATTTACTGGTAGTTTGAAAACCTGAATTAACTCAGTTACTTTTTAAAGGATATCTGATTCTAGAACTTACATTTTCTGGCACCTGGGCTGTCCTCTCTATGTCTGATTTTGGAACTCAAACTCTGATTGAACTCTGCTTGATCTAGAGAACTTTCAGACTTTATTTTCACTTCTTACTGCCTTTGGCATGTACCATTGCTTCTCTACTTTATTAGTTCTTCTCTTTCTAATTATAGCCTACCTCCACCAGCAATACCATACTTCCTTGAGGGTGTTAAGGGTTAATAGACAGAGATCACCTTAGAAAATTGCAAAAATGAAGCAAATATTTTATATAAGTGGCCATTTATCAAATTTGTTATAAATCATTAAATGGATCCTCCATATTTTTCATTCAGTTTGATCTGCGCCCTAGTGAAATGTTATGCTAATCACACAAAAGGATAACAAAGAGTGAGTATATGAGTGAAATATAAATAAACCATAGAATGCATTTGCATCCCTATAGGTGGAGATAATAAATTAGTCCACATTAAAGCTGGACTACTAAACTAATAAAATTAATGGTAAAACTACAGTACCAAGAAAGATTATCAAAATTGAGATTGTTTATAGTGATGAGCGATGACGGTAATAAGCGTTATCGGACCGATTATCGATTTTTTAAATAATTGAATCGATAATCGGTAGCTGATAACAATTATCAGAAATACAATCTGCGATGCGGCACTCTCTCTGTCTCCTCCCCCCCCAGTCTGATAATGAAGGAAAAAAAAGCAATAAACCCGTCAAGCAGAGCAAAAGTATCTGTTCTGGTCTAATTGCAGGGGATCCACTTACCCGATACTGTACATTCAGGATGCCGCTGATAGGCAAGCGTAGTCTCCCAGCACGCAGTCATTGCTGTTAACACACAAACAGCTCCTCCCAGCTTCTCCCATCACACTTCTGTAATATACTAATTCTTCCATTGCACAACCACGGCTGTACTGACACAAACATAAACTTCAAACAGCCGGAAGAGACACTTACCCGATTATGATTATTTACTCGATTCCTGCATAAAATCATTGAATAATCGAGTGCCAACGATTATGTAGAAAATCGTGCCGATTTAATTGTTAATCGATAGTATCAATCAACACTAGTTGTTTACTCTAGAAAAAAAATCAATTTAGGGGTGACTTAATAACCATGTATAAATACATCAGAGGTTAGTAAAGGGATCTTTCCCACAATCTATTTATACCAAGGGCTGTAACTATAACAAAGGAACATCCTCTTTATCTAGAGGAAAGAATGTTTCCACATAAAAACAAAAGGGGGTTCTTCTTCTGTAAGAGCAGTGAAGTTATGGTCCTCTGCCTAATGAAGATGTCATGACTGATTCCATAAAGGAAGTCAAAGGGGTCTGGATACATTCATTACATGTAGAGATATTAAAAAATATGGGTACTAGATAACTGGAGGCAGGGTTGATCCAGGGAATTATCGTGATTGTCATATTTGGAGTCAGAAAATGATTTTTTCCCCTAAGTTGAGGTTAATTGGCTCTTTCCTAATTGATATTTTTGGCAGTTTTTTAAAAAAAAAATTAACATTTATAACCATATCTTTTCAGCATGATGCATAATGAAAATTGAGTTATATAGTTTCTTGTTCATATTAATAAAATTCATTTGTATCCTGGATTTTACTTTCACTAGGACATTTTCTTTTGTATTTGTTATAAGCCATGGAAGTATATCAGGAAGTAGAAGACTGCATTGAGACTTGATCTATTACTATAGATTTATGATTTCATTCAATGCAATAAATCTAGTTCTGAATCAAGACCTTTTCTCATGCAGTACTTTTTTTTTACAGATTTCTGTAAAAAGTTATACTTTTCTTCCAGAAAAAAATATCATGTGCTGCTTTCTTTGCCACGTCTTCTACAATTTGATACTATTTTTTTTCTTTTTGCTTGTATAGAACAAGATGTGCAATACTAAAATATAATTTCTAAATAAATGTATTTTTTTATTGAGATCTCAAAAAAAACAACAAGGTTAAGGCATGAAACTGAACACTATCAAAAATCTATTATCACAGTCTGAAGCCTTAACCTACTGTTAAGTCACAAGTGACAGACTGAAGTGTGGTTCCTGTTAACCATAGTGGGGTTTGTGATGGATAATTGCAGGTACAGAGTCTAAGAAGCTCCTGATCTCGATCCATAACCCTCACAGAGGGTATGGACTTTTCTACAAGGAACCTTCCAGGTACCATGGTAATCCCATACTGGTGGTTGCTGGCCTGTAACAGTAATGAAGGTATGAAGAGCCAAACTGTTGACACCAAGGCTGTAGAAACAGAAAAACAGCTAAACTGTAAATTGTGCTGTAGATAAAGAAAATAGTGAACTGTAACTACAGTGGTAACAGGAACCAGAAACTGTCTTAATATAGGATATTCTTTTGGTAGCAATTGCAGAGTGTTGCAATATAGTTAGAAATAGAAGAACTATTCAAGAAGCATCAGTGATACTTTTTGGTGAGATAAAAGTCTATGAAATTATCAGCTGTGCCTGAATCCACTAAATCTCTAAGGCAATATAAAGGTTACTAAGCACTAACAGAGATTTCTGAAAAATAGTTGCAGTATCTATAGTGATGGTACTGGACTGTTGTGAGAGCCACTGAGGCATCATTATTTCTCTGCCACCAATGTTCCAAACTGTACAGCCTATTGAAAGGCTGGAAAGAATAGCATCAGTTTGCTCCCACATGGGTAATATACATGCTAAATTCTCTCTTTAAAGCAAATTAAATATATAGGCCACCTTAGAAGGATCAGAAGGGAATAGCTGAGCCATTAGTTCAAAGTGAGTAGTGCACAGAATAACAGTTACTCAGCGGCCCGAACTGTATAACTAGTGCTTAAAGACACAGGAGAAGCTTAACTGTATAAAGATGTGATGACACAGAAACTGTTGAATTTTAACCATAGCAGTAGCACAGCAGAGCAAGAATCAGAAACAGAAGAGACTTAGGGAAGGAATGGCAGAACTGTACGATGCAGCTGCAAGCAGAAGTACTAATCAAGAAATATTTGGGAGCAGAGCAGCATTATGTGCAGAGCTAAAGACAGACATTCAGGAGAAAGATCTGACCTGACATACTTAGGCCCTACACTTCATTGTATATTTGAACTTTTTACATTCATGTCAGAGCACCAATGAGCAGTGGAGAAAAGAGGTGTGGTCATATACAGTTGCCTATCAATGGTCAACTGGTATAAGTTGCAGGAGAGTAATCCCTTACTGCAGTTTCCACCTAGAATTTTGGATAAATTCCTTATTGCATGGGAATATATATAACAAAATGCTTAGCAAAGAAAATATCCACTATTCCATCCATTCCATTATTTCTAGAAATCGAATATTGTTTAAACATTGCCTCTGATATTTTACAAATGTTTTCCAACTTTGGATTAATCAAACAACATGTTGTTCACAGTTTGTAATCAAGAAAGCTAATTTTTTATAAAGTGCAAAGGTTATATTCCATTCCTTTATTGCATTCTAATTTACAAGGAAAATAATAATTCCTTCCTTTTCAAATGGCAACAATATTAATGACTCTACTACTATAAGTCATTCTTAGATCTCACTATTTTATGGAAGCAAATAAAAGCATGAATGGATGTGTCATGAGGAAACTCTAACGGCTAACTGTAAGCTGACACTTCCTTATAAAATGTATTCCAATGATTTCTTGAAGGAACGTGCTATCCCTTTGAAATATAGAAGGCGCACAATAGTGTAATATTGTAAAGATCTCATTATTTAGATAAATAGATAACATGCACTCACTTGCATGGTGCTGATGATAAGAAAGCTCACAATAGTGTGTACATTTTAATGAATTTAATTCTAAAACTAAGTAGAACAACTCACATTTTGAATAAAAAGTTCAGCCATAAAAAGCACTAATGGTGCAAGTAACTTTGGAGTTGCACCTTGCAAGCTTCTGATTATCCTTATGAAACCAGAGGCTATGGGGGTTATTCACTAAGGTGCAGACTCGACTGTCGAATTTGCAAACAGCAAATCCACTACAATTTCCCCATTGTAAAGTCGCAACAATTTTGCCATAATAAAGTTGTGACAATTTTGCCATAATAAAGTCGCAACTGCGACAGTAGCAGCCTATTGCAACTGTCTATATCTGGCGAATTCGCACCTATATGCAACAATTCAGACTTTGGTGAATAACCCCCATTTGAGGAGCGACTGCACAAGATTCCTTATGTGAGTGCATTTTATCTATTTCTCTGATTATTGAGAGATTTGCAATATTACACTATTGTGCGCCTTCTATATTTCAAAGGAATAGCGTGATCCTTTCAAGAAATCATTGGAATACATGTGAATATAGTGGGGCCAAAAAGGATCAGCTGCAAATCCCGCTTTTTGAAGTTTACCATTTGAGATACTGGGTCTACTTTCCTCTTTATAATTCCTTATAAAATGGTTTAGTGTCCTGGTCTAATCATGATTGAACCTGAGATAAAGTGGGCCTCCACACATTGGCTCTCTGCAGTCCAGTGAGTTGCATACCTCAAAGTAAATGACCATTCTGTAGTGTAACAAGCAACATTCTAAGTAAGAAAAAGAAGCATCCTTAATCCTCAAAAACATATGCACATCTCTATTATAGACTGCAGAAGGAAAGAAAAATATATAGCCACAGTTAAAACTGGGCAAAAGGGTTTTAACTGATGGTGCAAAAAAAATTTTAAGGGTCACTAAAGCTTGTAAAAAAGTCACTTTATATTTATTGGCCACCTAGTTTTAAGTACAACAAGTGATAAAATAACAGGTTTATGCCTACTGATTCTGCAGAAAAGTCATAGCAATACAAGAAAAATCAAGGATGTGAACCCTGGCCATTTCTCTTCTTACCTCTGTGCAGGTTGTTACTTGTGAAAGTGAAGTCAGGAGAGAGGAGCACTTTCAGTTAGTGAGCTAAGCCCTTGACTAAGGGGGAGGGGTTAGGGGGAGGGGCTAAGATTAGCTGAAAATCTCTTCTCCAAGTGCCTTTTTATTCTACAATTGCTTTGACTATTCTGCAAAATTGGTAAGCCTAAACCAGTCATCTTGTGGTACTTAATACTAGGTGGCCAATAAATAGAAAGCTGTTGATTTACACGCTTTATTGTCCCTTTAAACCAGAAAAATATTCAGATAGAGAGATGACAACCTTACAGACCTTTTGATAAGGTCTGAGCTATATCTCTGCTCCAGCTTTGTTTTCTTAAAATTCTTTGCGTTTCCTCTTAAAAAATAAAAAATGGAATTACAAAAATGTAAAGGGAAACTGTTAAAGCCTTTCATATTTCCCTATTACAGCTTCCTGGGTATCTTATTAATAGATTGCATGCTGTTTTTTTGTTTGTGGCATTGAATTAAAAATTAAACATCACAAACATGGATCAGTAATTAATTTTACAGGGCATATTTCAATTTTTGAAATGGGAGAAATGTCTTTTAGATTTAAAAAAACCAAAAAACAGAAATTGGTAGCACTAAAATATTGTGAATAATAACAAAAAATTGTGATCAAAAGTAATTGTGTTGTCTTTTAGATTTAGTTTGCTTGAAATCTACTAAAACTAAGTCTATAATGTCTCTATTTTTCTCATCACACATAACTATGTATTTCTACACTGTACTGCCATCTTATGGTTTTTTCCCCTACATTCATAAAAAGATGAAAGCAAATTAATTTATTTAAATGACTAAAATGCAGCTTTGGGGCTAATACAATGTTTTTCTATATACAAAACTTTTAGAAATTATAAATAAGAAATCCTTTAGGGATTTTGTTTGAGGACGAACTTTTGGGTTTTGGCTGAACATTACTGTAGACCAAACCTGTAAAATGATCAATATAAATTGTTCATAAATCACAAGATTCAACATCCATCTGTATGAATCCTTTGGTACAGGGCAATGGGAATGGATGGTATTTGCAAAATGTATATAAATATGTATGAAATGTGATGGGATCCATAATTATCCTTTTCTAATCCCACCTTTTCTTAGTGGAGTGGGGGAACGTAGGGTAGAGGAGACCTTTGGACTTCCTAATGGCATCCTATGTAGGGTGTAGGGCATATACCATAAGACATGGTGTATAGGACTATATATTAGAAAAGAAGGGAAGTGGTATTAGAAAATATCACACAGAATTAGTCTGGCTGACTTTTCACCACCCTTTGCAGGATATAGAACATATAAGTATTTTGTTTTTAATTATTTTTATATTCATTAAGATCCAGATATGTCTGTGTTTTAGAAAGCTTTCTGTATGTAAGTCATGCCTAAAATTGTTTATATTTTTATATCTATATTTTTCTTCACTTGAATGTTACATCCAGACTCTCACCCACTGTTCCTTAATTCCCTTTCATTAAAAATGCCAGTCCTCTCCTTTGTCTTGTCCTCTTTGACTTTATGGGAAAATAGAACTACTGGAGTGGGGTAAAGTCTTATACAAATGAGCATTTTGTCATCATAAGTATATACAGTATGCCCCACATAATTACAGGATTTCTATCTGAAAAAAGAAAAGAAAGTGCCTAAATGTAACAGCTTTGCGCAGAGAAGCATAGGCATGCAAAGTCCCTTTTCTAAAGGGGTACCCTATGTAATGATGTCATGCTGACAAATAGCGATGACATAGAAGTGCATTGGGAGGAATAGACTGATCCTGATGTGCTACTTATGAGAAGAGAAAATGAAAGCATTACAGTCCTTTTCTTCTAAGGAGATAATCGGTAGTAGTGTATGCCTCCTAATGTGCATGACTATTGCAGATAATGGCTGAATCTGTGCTGGAAGAAAGTGGAATATTACAAACACATTACTGAAAGACAAAATAGGAGCAGGGTTGCTGCAAAGCTGCAATTTATTTGGTGCCATTACATGTTTCAGGCAACCAGCCCTTTTTCAAATTTTTGCACCTGCAAACCTGCTCCTAATTTGTTTTTCAGTTCTGTGATGTGTCTGGCAGGACATTAGATTCAGAGGTTGACTATACAGCTTCCCCTGTGTTGGTCAACTATTTCCTTTTTTGAATCCACAGACACATCTTTAGACTATAAAAAAAAAGATAATATTTTGGATGTTGTCCCATGTCATTCGGCAATGTACTCTTCTGTAACACGTAACACTTGAATTTGTCTCTTTACAAATGGCGAAGGTATAACTAAAGTCATTAACATATTCCAAGTGACTGCCCAGTGTGCAATTTATTTGAGGGGTGCTTTTGCCCACATCGCCATAGCTAAACTCACTTCCTCCAGCATTCCAGCGACGCACCTCCTCTAAGCGCTTCTCCACAATGAGGTAAGTTGAATGCGATGGTGCTTCTTGGCTGCTTCGGGTCTTGTTGGCTGTATTCGGCAGCTGCAGGCAAGACCCAAAGCATCTAAGGAGCGCCATCGCATTCAACTTACTTCATTAAAGGAGGTGCGTTGCTGGAATGCTGGAGGAGGTGAGGGGGGCAGCGAAGGACGGTGGGGTCAAGGGGCGGTTCTCCCAAGGCATCAATAGGGCCAAAACTGCCCCTGCATGGATCAGAGTGCAGAGAGAGAAGCATGATATCCACTGGGGCCTGTGTATGCCTTTTTACACCACTATCTTGTTTCTACAAAATACCCTCAATCAGAACATGCAACAACAGCCACCTCCCAAGTCCTTTTAGATGGCAATTATCATGTCACATGGTTAACAGTAGAGATGGCTGAATTTTTCAAAAATTCGATTCGGCTGATTCGCCGAATTTTCTCGAA
>WMED01030771.1:0-10048 GCA_019650415.1 Pipa parva | reverse complement strand
ATGAGCGGCGCTCGTGACCCGGCATTTCATTTCGGTGGCCCGGCATTTGGGAAACACTGGTCTAGGATATTAAGATTTTGAGCCTGTTTGTTGGATGGATCTTTGTTTTGAACTGCTTTTATATTGTTTTTGTATTACACTTTGCTGAGATACTGTTAATAAAGACTGTGTATTAATTTTTCTTGGCAATATTGTTGGATTTTTTTCCAGAGCTGTTGAATTATTATGCAAGACCATAAACAATGGTACAGATCTGCATCTTCTGATTCGCATTTTGGGCATTTCGATGAGGTTAATAAACCTAGTTGAAAATCTTTTGATGGGTGTTAAATAGGTCCAGTGAAGTTTTTTATATATGTCATGGTACATTGTGGATATTACTTGTTTATCCATTGATATCATTGCTTGGATTAGATTTTGAATTGTGATTTTTGGTCCAATGTGTTATGCCTGTTTTTAGGGTTGTTAGATCTAGTTGGGGTCTTCTTCTGCTGTAGATAATCTTTATTTTTTATGGGAAACTGTTGATGGATTTTTGATCATATCATCTAGTTGATGTGTTTGATCTTTTTCTTGGAGATTTGTTATGATTTTTTTTGCATATGATTTTATAGGTATGTGAATATGCTGGGTGACATTTGGGAGAATTTGCTGGGTGACATTTCGGAGAATTTACTGGGTGACATTTGGGGGAAAATCTTTCTCAGCTGATCAAAGGACAAAATTTCATTTTTGTTGTAGGATTAGATGCATTTTTTTTCTGTATTTTTCTGTTACTCCCCAACCACCCATATTACAGTATTAAAGTATTTTTCCACACAACTGCAGAGTATAAATATTTTTTTAATAAAAAAAGTCCTACAACTTTAGCACAGGAATTCCACACCTTTTGTCACTAAGCACTACAGCTCTTTTTGGCCATATTTAGGCAAACAATGCTTTATTCCATATTTTTTGAAAAAAAAAAAAAAAAATCTTTACTGAGAAGGCTTAAAAAAATAACTATTTTTAAGTCCAAGATTTGAAATAGAATTATTACTCATAGTACACAAATGCAAAGTCCCAGAATCCTTTTCTTGTGGGCTGTTGCTCATCCCTGTGTAAACTCTTGTGGTTGATGTATTTAACAAATCTCATTGTTTCTTTGTCTTTGTAGACCAAAGCCAGGCAATTGTTTTCTGGATAAACTGTCAGGAGCTAAAAAAACCAAAACATATCAAAGATTATGTAAATGGCCTTGGTAAACTGGTTCTATGCTGAGAAAACCACCTTAGGCAAAAATGCAGTTATGTACAGTGCCTTACAGCAGTGGCACACCTGGCTTTTAATGTCAGCAATGGTTCAAGTGCAGATAAGATGATGTGGTTTTGAAACGGCCACCATGCAATCAATGGAACCGGTCACTGCCATTGCACTTACAAATAGTGGTGCTGCTTTGGTTTTAATGTATAAAATAACAAACCCGGTGATAAAGCACTTGTACATGTAACAATAATGAAATGTATGATCAAGACCAAGGAGAGTTAAACATCCCTGTTCAACTTTTTAATTTGAAGTGACTAACCCCCTCTGTCCACTTTCAGACACAGCCAAATATTTACTGATTAAGCTATGTCAATATTAAAATGACACAATAAAAGTAATAATATTAAAAAAATCAAAAACAAAAAATATACACATCATACTACAGTATATGGAAAACTCTTGTGTTTCAGTATCAGACACACTGAGTCACTGACGTCCATTGCATGTAATACCAAGTGCCACCCAAAAAAATATCGCTGGGTAGTTTCCTTACCTCCTCGTCTTCTTCCTTGGCTATGTAAGATGTGAAACCTCCATATTCCGCTTCCCAATCTTAATTGAAAGAAAATATATATTTTAGCACATTGATAATATGCCTGCATCCTTTGAGGATCTTTATGTTAACTGTAGATGCTACAGTGTATACTGTTTATGCAACTAGGTAACTAACCATCACATCCACAAAAAAGTTGTAGATCTAGTGCAAATTCTTGCCGCTGTGGGTCAAAATCATGGATCATGGTGTAGCAGCTGTGTTTCCAGTGCCTTAATTCGCCACTACAAGTGGGAACATTCTCACCTGCAGCAAAATAAGGATGGAATAAGCCGATTTTAATTTGTTAGTGATCCTATTTACACTTTCTCATGTGTATCAATGATTTAACAGATTACCTTCTGACGCTTCTGCCTGTGCTGAAATTTCAGCATTGGGTTCTGAGGGACCTTCCTCTTCATTACATTCTTCATCATCTGGAGCCAAAAAATGGAGTTTAAGGCCTGTTAGATTAGAAAGAAGCAGAAAAAAGGCCTCAGATCGCAGCAGCTCCATGCAACTGCTAATCACTACAGGTAGATCTCCACATGCCCTTTCATATGACCTGCAAAATACATACAGAGTTGGTGAATAGAGCAAACCTGACATGGATACTGATATAGATCTAGCCTAGAATCCCTCTTATTAATTACTGCTGTATTCATTGCCTACTTATTATATACAGTTATTAATGTAATAAACAGAATTACATGTACTCTACAACTGTTTATCCAAGCAATCATTATAAACCTTTGTTTCCTTTTCTAAAATAAAAAAGGTCACTGTCAGGGTCAGAGCCGGTACCAGGAGGGAGGAGTAGGAGGAGGAAGCTAGGGTCAGGAACCACAGCGGACTTCACTCTAGCAGGACTCAGGGTCTACGACACTCCCAGTTTTCACCCACAGCCCCCACAAGGAGGTTAGGACTTGGCAGTGGTACTATGTTCAGGTCGCGTCCCCTGGGACTTGCTGGCCACAGATGTAGATGTGCTAGGCAGGAGACAGGCAATGGTCATGACTGACGGCAAGTAGGAGTAAATGAGAAATGAAGCACAAGGTCTAGGCAGGCAGAGTTCAGCAAGGTCAAGAAATAGGCAGAGGTCATACATGGGAAGTCAAAGACCGGATAAAGTGCATCCAGGAACATCCAGAGAGTCCTATAATCGGGTACACGGGTTAGCGTCAGGGCATGTTAAATAGGCGCATTAGCAGGAACATGTCCGCCACACAACACCACCAAATGTGTATGTCGCAACGTTGAGTAGATGAAACTGAGGATTTACACACCAAAGGAACACGTTGCCTACAACCAGTGTAAGCACAAGATGGCAACTGCGCAGGGCACCGGAGGATGTATGCAGGTAAGTAGAGACCCTAACAGTCTTTTACTACACAACCTGGTTGTGATATACAAACATAAATAAGGTGAAAAAAATGGAATACTAGCTTGGCGAGTTATAATCTAAAGACCTATAGTCATTAATACCTGTATGATAAACAGTGATAAACCCAGATGCAAAACAAAAGTAAAAAAAAACCTTTTATTGGGTGGGCCGCATTTCTCCAAGTTGATATTTTCCATTTGCAAAGCTGCACAAACTGCCTGGAATCGATCTTCCTGAAAAACAGAATAAACTCAGATGAGAAAATCTCCATTTGATGGCTTCATTTATTTCTACCAGAGTCACAAAAGTAATAAAGAGAGGAACTAGGAAAGATGGAAGCTGACCTCTGATTGATTTCTGCGAGTTAGCAGACTCATGTAGATGATTGTCCCATACCTTACAGATTTTGGTGGCTATTTTATGTACGGTAAAGAATATTAATAAATGGTCATATTTATCCAACAGTTCCTCTCTATTTTAGGGTCATCCATCTAAAACATTTTAATATGATGAAGATATAGGGCCTCATTGCCAAAAGTCCAAATAGTCACGTATAGCTCTGAATTCATATCTATTCGCCACTTCCCCGTGTTCAATTTGGGAAGTGGAGAATATGCAACAAATTCGGGTGTCTATGATAGCTGCAATCTTATGAAGCTCTTTGCGTCACTTTGAGTGTGAGTGCACAGGTACTTCTACTATTGACTAAGCAGAGAAGTGTGTCAAAGGTGTGAATGTGACTAGGTGAACTGCTCCAAATTCACCTGTTTGACTTAGCCACTTCAGAATAATGAATTGGAGGCTTATAGCAGGGATCCACGCTCTACTTCTATCCAACTGACTATGCCACATTGCACATCCGACAGTGATCTCTGCTGTGTGCATGTTCGACAAGACTAGCAGCTGCTTAGTCAATACTGAGAAGTGAATTCTCAACTATTTTGGCGATGTGACTCGAATTGTAAGTGAATTCACCATTTTGAAAATAAGGCCCTTAGCTGGCTTTTTTTCCTTCCTAAAGGGTGAAAAAATGACTGCCAGTAATGTACATACCATCTACATGCCACATTCTTGTATAAATATTACTGTCATTTAATACTGAAGATTTAGATACATCAAAACAATTAGAGCCACAGTCATACTAACGGCAAGATGAACTCCAACCTGGAAAAGCAAAGGTATTGCACTACAAAACATGTACAGTGAAGAAAATAATTATTTCATCCCTTGCTGATTTTGTAAGTTTGCACACTGACAAAGACATGAACAGTTTACAATTTTAAAGGTAGGTTAATTTTAACATTGAGAGATACAATATCCAAAATAAAATCCAGAAAAATACATTGTATAAATGATATAAATTTATTTGCATTTTGCAGTGAGAAATAAGTATTTGATCCCCTATCAACCATTAAGAGTTCTGGCTCCTACAGAGCAGCTAGACACTCCTAATAAACTCATTACCTGCAATAAAGACAACTGTCTTAAATAGTCACCTTTATAAAACACTCCTGTCCACAGACTCAATGAATCAGTCACTCTCTAACTTCTACAACATGGGAAAGACCAAAGATCTTTCTACAGATGTCAGGGACAAGATCATAAATCTGCACAAAGCTGGAACGGGCTACAAAACCATAAGTAAGACGATGGGTGAGAAGGAGACAACTGTTGGTGCAATAGTATGGAAATACAAAATCACTGTCAGTCGACATCGATCTGGGGCAACATTCAACATCTCACTTAATGGGATATCCTTGATCATGAGGAAGGTGAGAGATCAGCCTAAAACTACATGGGGGGAACTTGCTAATGAACTCAAGGCAGCTGGGACCACAGTCACCAAGAAAACCATTGGTAACACATTACTCTATAAAGGTTTAAAATCCTGCATTGCCTGCAAGGTCCCCCTGCTCAAGAAGGCACATGTGCAGGCCCATCTGAAGTTTGCCAATGAACACCTGGATGATTCTGAGTGAATGGGAGAAAGTTCTGTGGTCAGATGAGACAAAAATTGAGCTCTTTGGCATTAACTCAACTCAATGTGTTTGGAGGAAAAGAAGTGCTGCCTATAACCCAAAGAACACTATCCCCACTGTCAAGCAGGGAAGTGGAAACATTATGTTTTGGGGGTGTTTCTCTGCTAAGGGCACAGACATACTTCACTGCATCAATGGGAAAATGGATGGAGCCATGTACCATAAAATCCTGAGTGATAACCTCCTTCCCTCCGCTAGGACATTAAAAATGGGTCGTGGCTCTGTATTCCAGCAAGACAATGATACAAAACATACAGCCGAGGTAACAAAGGAGTGGCTCAAAAGGAAGCACATTAAGGTCATGGAGTAGCCTAGCCAGTTTCCAGACCTTAATTCCATAGAAAACTTATGGAGGGAATTAAAGCTCCAGTTGCCAAGCGACAGCCTCAAAATCTTAATGATTTAGAGATGACCTGCAAAGAGGAGTGGACCAAAATTCCTCCTGACTTGTGCTCAACAAGGGTTTTGCTACCAAGTATTAAGTCTTGTTTGCCAGAGGGATCAAATACTTATTTCTCACTGCAAAATGCAAATAAATTTATATCATTTATACGATGTGTTTTTCTGGATTTTATTGTGTATATTCTCTCTCTCAATGTTAAAATTAAACTACCCTTGAAATTATAAACTGTTCAAGTCTTTGTCAGTGGGCAAAACTTACAAAACCAGAATGGGATCCACTAATTATTTTCTTCACTGTAGCATTATTCCGACTCCTCACACAACATTATCCCTTACAATGCTTTACAAAGGACAATTAAAATTCATAGGATATGAAGCTTATATGAAAGTCATAAGGCCCTTATACACACCTTGTTCTTTCACTCTATTCAATTCTGTCATCTCCCATTTTCCTGGAAGTCGCACTATACTGGATTCCTTACTTAAAAAGACTACAGCTGTTCAGCAGTTCAAGCTAGCAGCTGCTTAGTTTTATACGGACACCCCATATCTTCATTTTCTCCCTTCTTTCAAACCTGACTTTTGATCAGTCTTCCATGTTGCCTTTTTGGCAATACAAACCTTAAGAAAATCTTTCAAGAGGATTTCAGATCTTTCCTCAAATTCCTCCTGTATCTGGGCTTGTGACTCAAAGGAAAGATATATTGGGTTTATCCACTCATACAATATCTGCTCCTGAGGAAGAAACAGAAAAATAAATCAGGTCATGTCATGATACCCAACAGTCACCAGAGCCTGATACTATTAATAAGATATAAAGCTTCTTACATCGTGAGGAATATGGGGACTGCGAACAGGTAAAGGATCTGGGCAGCGAGGAGGTCTCTCCAGTGAGCAGCCATGAAACCACCCACTGACTGAAAGACGACATTTTTCCTCACACAACACCTCTGAAACCTGTAATGTTAGAAGAAGCCTAAGAAACTGTATAGATGGAAACACATAAGGAGGTACTATGATCATCTGTAATGTTAAATGGAAACTATAATTTGCTAAAAAAAAATGATCATGCTGAGTACCAAACCATTTATGTAATGCAGTTTTTATGGTCAACTGATATACCTTAGTAAACACCTCATATACCTGAGTAACACTCCTCTGATTGACAAACAACCTTCAGTTAAAGTGCACCTGTCACCTCAAAACACTAATACTAATTTAGATTGTACTAATGAAATAAACATTTTTGTAAATATATATGTTTTTTAAAAAATGTATCTTTATACAGCATTTCTCTGTCATCTTCCCTGTCAGCCTGACTTTTCTTGACTAAATTATTGACATTATAGCTCCTCCAATCAGATATGCCAGATCTTGATTTAAGGGATCTGATTGGAGGAGATATAGTGTCAATCATCATTTAGCCATGCCTACCCAACACTCTGTAAAGAAAAGTCAGGCTGACAGGGAAGATGACAGAGAGAAACGCTGTATAAAGCTACATTTTTTTAAAATACATTTATATTTACAAAAACATTAATTTCATTAGTAGAACCTAAATTAGTATTAGTGTTGAGGTGACAAGTGCACTATAAAGCTGTAGAACTCCAAATACGGGCAGGCAGCCTCTTCTTTGATACAGGGTAATCCACCTTCCCATTTCTATCCAAAGGTTAATATATCAATTAATACATCAATTTTATATATATATATATGCAGCATTACCTATCTGGTACCTACCTACTAGGGCAGTGGTTCTCAATCTGGGGTTTGCGACCCCTTTTGGGGTCGAATGACAATTTGCCAGGGGTCACCTAACACCCCTTGGGATTGTCGCAGATTTTCGATGCCCATTATCCATGACCGCAACAATTTTAAAGTCACAACCATGACAATATTTCCATAGTAATGTCACAACTGTGGCAATATCCCCATGTGATCATGGGAATATTGTCACAGTTGCGACTTCCCTATGATAAAATTGTTGCGGTCATGGCAATAAAAAGGATAAGAACCACTGCACTAGGGGGATCACAATGTAGTGATTAATTGAGCTTTGTACCTCACCCTGGTTATTTGGTGTGGAACTGCACATATTCCTAGGTAAAGTGAACTACCTACTGAAGACAAAATGGCACTAGGGTATTTTGTCTGTGCTTCTGTTTCTGCAGATATTGTATGTATTATATTTGTACCTGAGTAGATCTGTGAGGAAATAAAGGATGGAACTGCAGAATACAATCATAGAGTTTACAAATCTATCGATATAGGTTTGCTTGACAGAGACAATGAAAAACACCCAAAAAAATGTCATAAAACTCCATAATATACCAGCCAGACCAATTGAGGGCATTCACATTAACCAGGCCTGTGAGTATATCTCACCTGATGGAAGGAAACTGGAGAGACTTCGAAAAACACAAGTGAGTTCCATCTGGGGATAAGAGATTTCACTATAGGCCCTGGCTGTGCATTCTCTGCTGGAGGAGGAACAATTCAGTAAATATTGGTTTCCAAAATCTGTCATGAAAAAACGTTTCCAGACAAGACGATATTAACTATCTTTGCCTGAAGTCTTTCAAGTTAAATGTAAGGTGATTAATATCACGCACAGACACATAAACAATAGTTGTGAGCAAAATTAGGCAAAATTTCACACTCAGGGCGAAATGTATTCAACTCAAAAAGGCCGATTTCGGACCTTTCAAGTTGATCCCCTTTCCATTGAAAAAGACGATCAGTAAAAATTGATCGAAATATATTGATCAGTTTTTACCTGTCAAACAAATCTACAGGGGTTAAACTCAATAAGGCTGAAATTGACCTTTTCGAGTTTAATATGTATGTATTTATGTAACTGCTAGGTTGTGATCGACACAAGAGGATGAAGGTCCCTGCCCCGTAGAGCTTACAATCTAAGTAAATTATTAATTAATAATAAATTTCACACTAAAGGGGTTATTCACTAAGGTGTGAATTTGACAGTCAAATTCGCAAACAGCGGATTCCATAGTAAATCCGCTACAATTTCCCCATTGTAAAGTCGCAACAATTTTTTTTAAAGCTAAGATTGCGACAATCTTCCCATAATAAAGTCGCGACTGCGACAGTAGCAGCCAATTGTGACTGTCTTTATCTGGTGAATTCACACCTATATGCAACAATTCAGACTTTAGTGAATAACCCCCTAAATCTTACAGTGTTTTAGAATTATTTAGAATGTGATGGGATTCAATTGTCATATTTCCACGAAGAATCTTAAACACTAATGTGGGATTATACTAAAATAATTGCTTCTCTCCTTGGGGCTGCACTGTACAAACCAATCCAAAGAAGCGAAACAGTGTATTCATATATTGACATTTGTGGACTAATAGCAATCACTGGGAACACTGCTAAAAATCAAGTGAACGAAATAGAGAGTGGCCACTGTTTAGTTCAAATACACTTTTAATGCCAACAGTGCCCTAAATATAGAGCAAACTGCCTACATGTGCCTCATCTGCTTCCCCCTGCGTTCAGATATATGTAATACACATCCATAACAAAAGTGGGTAAAAGTATCACATGGCATTACTAAAAATAACAGCTAGGCATCATTAAAAGTGCGCCTAAATAGAACTTTGCTTTGGTGTGAAAATATTAGCACTGCCAATTTTGTGTCTGTTTTTTACACTAATGATTACAGTAGTTTGTTTGAAAAAAATATGATAGCAACTCTCATTTGTATTTGGTTTTGTTACATTTATTAGATTAATACTGTATTTGTCTAAACAGGGTTAACAATCAGATTTGTTTTTTTATTATGATTTTTACCAACGATCGGTCAAATAATAGAAATATAATTAAACTAATGCTAAATGATAAAAATTGACACAACCACTGTAGAAACAATCATTAAAGGAGAATAAAAAGTAAAAAAATAAAAAAGGACAGTTAAAATACTTACCTTATACAGAGCCAAATGATTACAGTCACAGCATGAGCCGTGCTATAATTAGCCGGCACCCGATGCATAATTCATAGCAGCAGCTCCTCCCACCTTGCTTCACCTCAGGTGTTTCAGGGCTTAAACATCATCACGTTCATTGTGAGGGCCACTGAGAACGCTCCCAGCAATGAGCATGATGATGTAGAAGCTGGTGAAGCAGGAAGAAGGAGCTGCATGATGGCTTCTCAGTCAACCAGTGCTGTGAAGGAGGCATTGGGGGAAGCATCGGGAGCTGGCTAATCACAGTACAGCTCATGCTGTGACTGTAATCATTCGGTTCTGTATAAGGTAAGTATTTTAACTGTCCTTTTTAATTTTTTTACTTTAGGACTCCTTTAATGTAAAAAAAAAATGATGCAAATAAAGAATTACTACGATTTTTTTTTTTTTTTAAC
>WMED01030770.1:0-10048 GCA_019650415.1 Pipa parva | reverse complement strand
GGAAATTCCCCTTCTTCTCAGGTGGAGAATGATAGAAAAAGTTTGAGAACCACTGCCCTAGGGGAACAGAAAAGAAGAGAATTATACCCTTTGAGAAAAAAAGGTACTTTTAACAAGGTATCGCTAAGGTATGCCCTATGATGAGTTGTCCTGCATACATACATATACATATTTAGCTATTTAAAATAGCAGACTAGAGGTACATCTAGGGAAAGGTATCCTAGTTATGTATATAAGTACCGTGTAGCCAATAAAAGTTCTTGTGCCTAGTACCATCTACTACTGTTATGGACCATACATATTAGATATTTCTCTTCTCAGGAGACCTTGCTTCTTCATATTTAGTTTTTTTGGGGCTCTCAGGCTGATTTTCCAATGAATAGTGTTTTCAACAGACTGGACAAAACCAATGATTTCCACAGAGGTTTACATCCAGAGTTCTGTGCTCATAACAAGTATGCATTGGCTAGGTAGTATAAGATTTGTACTTCTTAATAAATGTGAGGTTGTGTTGGAAAGGCAAGGGATTAAAGGACCTACAAAGTGTTATAAATCATTTTACAAAAAGTTATTAACAATGTGCGCAGCACCAAATCCAGCTGTTGACCAAAATGTTCTAGCACAGCTTGATGAAACAAAACAAGTATTACAAAAAAGCAAATCCAGGAGTCTGCTGCCAAAATAGTACAAAGGTAAGACAACAGTTTAGCAAGCAGCAGGTCATTGGGTTTAAGGAAGAACAAATACCTGGTATGTAACATTATTAAAACATTATCCACAGTCTATTGGGTAGAGAAGTCGAAACTTAGATTTAAAAGTGATAAATGTAAGGTTATGCATATGGGAAGGTAAAATACATGTCAAGATTATTTACTAAATGGAAAAGCTCTGGGTAAAGAAGACAGGAAAAAGGTAGAAGTAGTTTTAGTTGACAATACACTTAACTGTAGCAACCAGTGCCATATAACTGCTGCCAAGACAAATAGGATCATTGGGTGCATCAAAAAAGACATATATGCACTTGATGAGAGAACATCATTTGTCCTCTCTGTGAATAACATGTCAGACCACATATGGAATCTTGTGTACAGTTTTAGCCATCAGTGCACACAAAAGATGTAGTTGAGGTTGATGGTTACAAAGGAGGGCAACTTAAGTAATAAATTGAATGAACAGACTACTGTACAGTACCAAAAAATATTAAGAAAATTGGGGAAATTTAATTTAGACAAGGTGATGGGGTGACTTAATGTGGAGATCTCTCCCATGATCTATTTATACAAAGAAATGTAAGTACAGAAAAGGGGCATCCTCTACATCTAGAGGAAAGAAAATTTTTATCAACACATAAGAGCATTGCATTAATGGTAAGAGCAGTGAGGCTATTGAACTCTCAACCTAAGGAAGTTGCAACAGTTGATAAAAATGAAAGAATTCAAAATACCTTTCGGGAGTATATAAATATTATGGGAAGTAGATTAGAGCTGAGTTTTTGATCAATGGAATCCTTTTTTGGCCTTACTGGGTTATGTATTCCATGTGACATGTGCAGTTATTAGGAATTGTAAGATTACTGCATACTACTGTTGAATCAAACCAAGTAGTTCTAACTGTATATGCAGTTAAGCAAGCCTTTTATTTCAGTGAGACTCATTTTACTTCCCCAAAATCACTAATGAGCATACACATTTTAGATATATAATCCATGATGTTACTTAGTGGTCCTGTTGTGAGGATTTTTGTCTTCTTAAATGTTGTCTTCAGAAATCAGTAAAAACTAATATATTTCAAAAAGTTGATAAGACCTGACAAACAGACCTAGCAATGGTTAAACAACTCAGGATACATTGTCTAACCTATGTGTTTAATACTTTTTAAAAGATTAAAATGTACATTAATGATGCTTTGTTATGTAATAATTTGTTTACTAGTGTATTTACATTTTGTGTGGTGTTTTTGCAAGAATATGTATATTTCATGAGTGGCGCAGCTCCCTGCACCGTTCATGAGCACTGTGGTGCCAGTAAGCTCTGGGCTACTTTCTTGCCCAGTGCTTCCAGGTTTCTGTCCAATCCCAGCTGGCAAATATCAGATGTGATGTCAGTGATGGAAGATTTAAATAGATAGTGCTCTTATCAAGCAGTTCTCATGTCTCTATGTCCTTAGAGGTTGTTTTACCTATGTAGCTACACTGTTTTGCATTTTTACATTTTGTTCTCTTGACTGATCAGCCTGTGTTCAAACTTCCTTGGTTCTTTAGAGGAATCTGCAGCATTTGGATTCTCCTTTGTGTTTCTGCACAGACAGCATTGCAGCCATAGTCTTGTCAGCACAAACTACATCCAGCAACATGCCAGTGTATCCCAAGAGAGGATCTTCAAGCCCTAGGATGTTTCAAGGAATGCTATAAGTCCAGACCAGTGTGTTTCCAAGGGTGTTGTGAGTTACAGTACAGTACATCTTCGCTGCTCCAAATGAGCCTTCTCTAAAGTTACAGTTCTGCTGATCCAGGTCTCCGCCAGTGATTCCTGTGAGTCTATCTAGCTGCCATCAGTGGGGGATTAATCTGAGGGTCATGACCTGGAATGTCCCCTGCTGCAGAGGCCATACCTCCTTAGGCTTCAAGGTGAAGACTAGGGCCTACTTAGGCTTCGCACCACTGTGTTAACCAGCAGTGTTTAGTTTGCCTTAGTGCTTTTACAGGCGTAACAGGCTCTGGGTACACTATGATACCTCTAGTGGTGATCCAGTCCCATGGTAACCTCATTGTGTTCCCTGAGATCCACAATAGGATAATCATTGTATTTTTCTATGATATTAATAGTTTTTTTTTTTTTTTTATACATAACTGATCATTTAATTCTTCCTAGTTGCCAGTGCTGTCAATACCTCTTGTGTCAACCACAACTTGGCACATAAAGTGAACTATCCTTGTGATATTATACTTGTATTGTATAATGCACTTTTCCCATGTCTGTATTATATTTTTATTACTGAACTGTACAGTGCTGCGTAAATTTGTGGGTGCTTTATACATAAAATTATACATGCAATATCTAAAAAATAGCAATAGCGTTCTCTTCATCTACTATTTAATTGTTGTCTGTGAAGTAAAAAAAAAATATTGTGTACATTCTTGCAATATTAATCCCAATTCTTTTTTTTTAAATACTTTAAGTTGTGTTGTCAGAGAGTGATATTAACATGTGAGTCAAATACATAGTCATAGATGAGCTGTTAATTTACGATATTAATAAATTAAAACTATTGGAGTCACATTTGATCATCAGAGAAGTCCTCCTCAAGGTTGTATATTGAAAGACTCCTAAAGCATTTATCTCTTTTTAATGAGTACTTGAGAAGTCATCTATTTTTGTTACTGTGCGCTTAATAATCTCTTCCACGACTAGAATATTTTAGTTGGCATAATATATGCGATAGATTTACAAAAAAAATCTTCAGACCTTACCAACAGTAACTGAAAATTGTAATGTTATTTCATGACATTGTTTTTATAAAGAATTGCAATACCCAGTATGCATAATAAAATAAAATGATCTGCCTTTTATATATTTTTTTTACCCAATAATTACATTTCAACAACAGATTACATCTTGTCACTTTTATATAAATCCCATACAACTTTTTTCTGTTTAAGAAAAATGATTTGTATTCATTGTAAAGATTGAGTTCTAGAAATGTATTATTTTATAGTCTCAGCATTTATTTAAACCATCAGTGGCATGGAATGTAAGGAGAACTGATATTAAGGGGGTCTTTGATCAGATTGGGAATTCGACTGTTAAAGTGAATTCTCATCACTTCAGGTTGTTACATTATTAATCTCTACTCCTTATTCACTAAATGGAGAATTCCCACAGCAAACAATTTTCCCATAACGAATTCACAAACACGTCAGTGGCAGTCTGTTGTGTAGTGTACGACTCTCATTATCTGGCAAATTCACCAAATCACAGAGTTCACCGAATATGTGAATATGTCGAAGTGGCAAATTCACACCTTTACGCGATAATTCAGACTTTAGTCAAAAACCCTTCAATCTTTACAACTGTGGTTGGAATTTTTAAATAATGCATTGAGGCTTAGTTCAGGACATATTGGGGTTCATTAAAGTGCTATTTGTTCACATCCAAACTAAAGCACCAAAGCAATATTTATGTCTAGTAAAAACTGCAACTATATACCTACCTTAAATTATCCCTCTTCATCTCACAGAATTACTCACTCTATTCTCAAACAAGTATAAATGCGACCATTAATAAGAAATTATAATAAAATGACTGTAAACAACAGTCTTGCATTATAATAATACAGATATGAAATTTTTAGCACCAGTCAAGGGAATGTATCAACAGAAGTAATTGTGTACTGATACTTAGTAACTAGTGTTGATCGATAATATCGAAGGCAGTAGAGTTGTGCACCGTGTTAGCCATAGATTTCTGCAAAGATAAGAGAGTGTAAAGGTATCACCTATACTCTCTTATCTTTGATAATATTGAATAATGTTGAAATCAGCATGATTATCTAGATAATCGTTGCCCCTCGATTATTCGAGAATTACCTGTAGAAATCGAGAGGATAATCGGCATCGTGCAGCCTCATACTCTGGGATCCGGCCCTGGAAATCAGCTGCATCCTCTCCCTCTCCCATCAGCTCCCACTCCATGATCCTCTCCTGCCTTTGCCTCCCCGATCACAGCACCCTGCAATTAAACTCCTATAGTGGCATAGGCTTCAATGAGCACCAGGACTGGATCGTTGTGAGCCGGCCTTAGCTGGCGACTCTCAGGATAGAGAGTCGCCAGCATCTCCCTGCAAGCTGCCATGGGGAGATGTTAATTGCAGCCGTGGCATGCACGGTGGTAGCCTCCAACTGAGTGAATGTGCACCCAGTCTCCGTTTTCTCTCTCTGTCTTGCTAAGACCGGCTCACTGCAATCCAGTCCTGGTGCTCATTGAAGCCTATGCCACTATAGGAGTTTTATCGCAGGGCACTGCGATTGGGGAGGCAAAGGCAGGAGAGGATCACGGACCCGCTGCTGGCATGGGGTGGGAGCTGATGGGAGAGGGAGAGGACGCAGTTGATTTCCAGGGCCGGATCCCACAGTATGAGGCTAGTGAGTTTACTTCCTGTTCATTTATTGCTGGCTGCACTGGCTGTGGTAGCCTCAGTAGCTAGCACCAGGGAGAGGGAGAGGACGCAGATTATCATTATGATAATCATTATTGGATGCCGATAATCGACTCGATTATTTCAAAAAACGATTATCGATCCAATAACGATTATTGGTATCATCGCTCAACACTATTAGTAACCCATAGCAAATAACAATTGGAATTCACTGATAAATAAATTATAAAAATTGCAAGAATATTAGTAACAAGCAGATGGGATTAAAACTGTGTGAGGAGCAAGAGTTGTTTAGATACTTTGCACCTGAATGCAATGTTTCTTAGCAAAGAACCATAGTAAGGGGCGAAATTTTGTGATTATGCAAGTTTTGTCACATTCTGTGAGTTAAAAAAAATGGGAAATATGTTTTATTTCTAAATTGGTTAAGCTTCTTTATAATGTATTGTTGTAGTGAGTGAGAACTAAACCAGAGAAAATATATTCTTATCTGTTAAAATGTACAGTTCCTATAATTGTATTATTTTTTTTTTATTCCTTGCGTGAATGCAAATATTAACATTGGCATTTACATTTTTATTCTGATTGTAAAATGATATATCTATAATATAGGCAAGGTGGTGGGACTTTGAAGAGGCTATTATCATCATACCCAGTGGTGTAAGATATCGTTATAATAAAATAAGACCCATGTGTCCCCTTATACAAGGTAGGTAGGTAGATGCCCCATACTCTCAAATCTTATTTAAAAACATTTAGATTTACTTTTTAGGAACAATGACTTTGTTTTACTGTATATGTATTTTTAAATTTAACAGCAAACAGTAAGAGAGAAGGTCCAGCTTTCACTAATGGAAATATTTGCAGATAAAATGAATGAAAGTGTTCGGTGTCAATTAAAAAAATTGAAAATTATAAAAAAAAAAATCACAATTGAATTTTTGATATTGCGATGTTGAATTTGTCCATCGAAATGATCAATATTATGGATTTTCCATAGAAATAAACAGATTGAAAGGTTTTGATATCGCGACTTCAGAAAAATTAGATATCGAGATATTGAATTTTCAATTCTGCAGTAAACAAATTATATTTTTGTGTAAAATGCTATTCGATATTGGATTGAAATTGTCGATATTGCGATATCGATATTTTCGATTTTATTAAATTTCGTCAATTTCTGTTTCTTGAACAGAATGATATTAATATATATGGATGTTTGGAAAGTTTATTTTTGACTAAAAGTTAAAGTGCTGTAGCCTAAATGCTTGTTTTGCAGTATTTTAAGTAAATATGTAATGTATATGTTATAGCTTCAAGGAGTGGTTTCCCAGAAGTGATATAAGCTATTGCCCAGGTAGTGAGTTTCTTTGTGATTCAGGGTGGGTGAAAGGTACCTGCACGCTGCTAAAGGTAGCTGAGTTCCTATGTTAGATCACTTCAGAGAGTGATAGTTAGCCCTAAGCTACATAAGGGTGGCTATCCCCAACAGGACTTCAGAAGAGATGTGTCTACAAGAAGGGTGAGAGCTGCTCCTGAATCCATGTTGTACTAAAGGGAGGGTAACTATGCAATGAACCTATTGAATGTACTGAACAAGTGGGATGCCTCAAGTTAATTGTGTGAAGATGCTGTGTGGTGTGTTGTGCAAATAAACTGTTCCTGTTATAAAAGAAGAACTTCTGGAGTGCTTTATTTGACGTATTAAAGATACAGGCATGACTCCTAATGTAAGCGGGGCCTCTGATCCTGAGATTCTAAATGAGCTGTTGGTAAATCCTGACAAATGGATGCATGCAAAAGCAGGCTTAGTTCAAAATAATGCTACCATAGGTTAAAGGAGCACAGTACCTATAAATAAAATGCTTTCTATATATTGACCACATAGTAATAGGTATTAAAATGACAGGTTTAGACTTACCTATTTTTACTAACTGAGCATGCTCCCCCTTAAATTCACTTTCACTTTAGGAAACAAAGCAGCTCTGAAAAACTGGATAAAAGCAGCCAAACACTGCTCAGACTCAAAAGCTTCTTAGTAATTTAAATGCTGTACACAAGTGACAGCCTGCACAGATATAACAGGAGGATGGGCTATGATTAGCTGACCTCTGAGTGGTCAGATAACAACATTATCTCCTCTGTCAGAGTGTTTAAATCTATGGCTCGCAATGCAGCATTGGCTCACGCTCTCCTTTCTGCTAATGAGACAGATGTGTGCAGGCATGAATGATTTTATGAGAAAATCATTGTATGAAGTATGCTTCTGCTAATACTCTGCCCTTTGATACTGGGCTATCATTGTTTAGGTAGGAAACATTACATGAGAAGATAACTCAGGCCTTGTGTCAGATACACTTAGTGATTCTAGAGAATTTTATATTCCCTCAACCTTTGTTAATTTTACATATTGGTCTTACATTCTAACTGGGCTAAAATAATGTGATCAATACATCTATGATCTGACTCTTTAGTCACATTAGACTTAGCCCCATAAAGGAATCCCTTTCAATTATATATATTGTGAAACTGACTTAAAAAGAGTAACAATTTAACAACTTGATCACAGTGTGCTGTCCTTTGGTCTTTGTGATATGCTTTCATTTTATGTGAACCTCTTACACCAAGAGTTCAAATCTCATGGTCAATATCTTGTGGGTCCTCAAATATAATCACACTCTCTTGCAAGTTTTTTACATTAGTTAAATTAGAATACCCCTTTTTAAGTGACCCTACCCATACTCACCTTGAAAAAGCTCCCCAGAAGGGGCAAAATGTGCATTGATCACTTGCTCACATATAGAAGAACCACACTTTTATTTCCCTCCTTAGCTTCCACTCTAATAGAGTAATACCACAAGGATAAGTTGATTAACATAGAGTTTTGTTTTTATCATAATTTTATTTACTTATTCACTATTTTCCTTGAAGCTTTAATAAAAGTTACATTTTGAGTACACTTTACCTCCAATATTACCTATGAGGCAGATTGTAGAGGGTAAAAGTTTACTTGACCTCTCAGTCCTTATTGAAATTCTGTATGGGACATCCTCTTATATAACTTTGGTCATGACTCTGATTGTACATTTCAAGAAAAACAAAACATTTAATATATAATAGATTACTATATTGAATTTGAAAAGCACACAAGGAAGGTTTCTAAAGTGCTTTCTTTGGTAGATTGTGTGGAAATTGTAATAACAAGGTTTACAGTATAATTAGATGTAGTTATAATATCTGACTGTAAAGATATTAGTCTACTAATATAAGGTCTTACGGTCTATCTTGGTGGCTTCTGATACAACCATGGCCTTGAATTTAAAAAAATCCTTTGATGAATAACAGGATAAGGGTTTGTTTTTTTTTTAGAATTACACCTTTTTGTAATAGTTTTTTTGTAAAATAAAAGTCCAAAAATATGATGAATTACTATTCAAGTCAACAAAACAGAAAACAGTGGATCATCAAAGTCAACCAAAGTAGCAGTAGAAGAGCTAACTATAGTCTTACAATGGATGCTATGCCATTAGAATAAGACATGGCAGCAGAAGAGCAAAAAACATGGCAGGAAAGGACTAGCAAAGTCAGACAAAATAGGAAAACCCAACAAATTCAAGACCAGCAAAAGACCCATGAATCCGATATGAAACAAAAGGTCCAGTAGAGTCAGGTTTCTCGTGAACTCTAAAACATGAGATTCTTTAAACCTTGATTCATGATAGTTTAAAGACTCAGAAGCTAGAAAACATGGAGACCTGAGTTGGTTTTTGAGGTAGGGGGAGTGTAGTATTTAGTGTCTTAAAGAAGCAGTGTGCTCCTCCACTCTTTGTGGAAAAAGAATATCATGCAGTGTGTCCACTTTTAAAATCATTCAGTACTATACTTAAAACAATTATAAGGACATTATATACTGTAGATATTATATAGATTTTGTAGATAATGGTCATAGAAACCCATGTGGCGCCATGGGTATCAGTTCTAATTTTTAAATTTTATAGAGCTTATGTAAAAAAGTCAGCAAAAGTAATTAACTGTTTCTGATTTTTAAGTACCTTGAAATACCTTCAGCTGTTATACCAAGTGAATATCTGCTTTTATATTCCTTTAGCAGAAAATGTAAATGAGCAATTTTTTTTATTCTTTTGAATGTTTAAGATTTTCAATTTTGTTTCTAATAGTGTTCAGTGTGTGCAAGTGAAATATTATTTATTAAGTGTTTTTTAAATACTGCAATTGGAGAACAGACTGTTCTGTTTGAAGTTCCTTTTTAAATGTTGCCACTAACTGAATACAGTAACCCATTGTAACAGCCTTATGCATTGTCCACATTGTTTCCCTTAATACCTGTTGCTCTTTATTCAAATTAAAGTAATTCTGATGCATATCTGCTAACTATTGCTCCTTGGCTTAGTTGTTTAGTAACCTTGCATTAAGTTTCCAATGGTAGAAGTCTCTTCTTTTTCAGTAATCTCCACTAGTGCATAATCTATCCAGGATACTATATACCTATAGTTGTTATAGATATAGATTGTAATATGAATTTGGCTGTGAAAGCATAGTCAATGCAACTATAGCTTAAATGTGGATGTTAAGAAGGTAAAATCCTAAATTTGGACGAAATTTATTAAAGTCGGAAAGACTGCTCTTGTTATTCCCGCGAGATTACCGAGCAAGTTTTTTCAATTTTGATTTTTTGATGGAAAGATAGTCATACTACAAATGTAAAGTATGGCTTCCTTTCTATCAAAAAATATTGATCGTTTGATAAACTCTGAAAGATCAAGAGCGGTCTTTCTGACTTTAGTAAATTTTGCCTATTTATAAGAGTAATACTCAAAGAGAAGAAATAGATATATGGAGATATATCTTACCAACCGCTCGTTATAACCTGTGT
>WMED01030769.1:0-10048 GCA_019650415.1 Pipa parva | reverse complement strand
TGACTATCAAATAGCTCTTCAGTTTGTTTAGCGTCCTTACAAGAGGCAGGAGTTTTGTAGCTCACCTAGACTTTGTTACCACAGTGATAAGTTACCTTCTGACAACTGGGATTTTGATGGGAAAGGCTGCAGTGAAAGCCTTCTTACTTCTACCCATGAGGCTTTCAAAAAATCCGAGAAATGCCTTGCTGTCTGCTGCCATTTATAGCGTATGAAGACAGAAGTTGACTGTCCTTATTGTTCTCTAATTTACAGTTGCAATACAGCTTTGACTAATGAAGGAAGTACAGAATGGGTCCATGTCTTCTCAGACATTACCTGTCTGGAGGAGGAGTTCATTAAAGATTTTATATTATTATTTAAATAAATATGAAATGCTGACATGTTTCTAACGAGTTCTTAGGTTTTGCTCCCTGGTTTAGAGATCTCCCTTTCTGTTTTGGGGATACTTATTCCACATTTCTTCTGCTGCTTAGTTTGCTTTTTATTATTTCAGGGGTTAAATGCCTGTGGGACCCTCTCAATGGTACCTCCCTCATGTGTGTACACTTGTAGTATTTTTGGTGGTTCAAATGGCTTTTTTGGTAATTTTCAGACTTTGTTTTTCCCACTAACTTTGGTCTTAGTGCTTCTAAGTCTTCTATTAGAAGAATCAGTGTTCCATGGGATGGGATGTTCTGTTTCCTATTTTGGAGATATATTGCAGTCCTTACAGCATCATCTCCACCTATGACTAGGTTGTCTCTTTCTCTGCCATTTCTTCTCTTGCCCACCACTTTTTTTTGCAATATCAGTTGGGGGGGGGGGGGGGGGGATTGGCATTTTCACATGTGATGACATCACAGTCCCTGGATGTTCACTGTGCAGATAGGGCGGGACTGAGGGGAGGCACATTGGGAGGTTACAACTGCTCCTGATGTGCCCTATTTCATGGCCTGATGGCCAATGATCAAGGAATGCTTCCACTTGTAGATTCTTTTTCTTCTCTCGAATTCTACCTTGTCTTGAGCACTTTTTGGGCTCCTCAGAAATTAGCTTCTGCTGAAGAACACTGTCAGATTGCCACATAGCCATCTTCTCAAGCCTTTGTATAGTTTTACAAGGTCAAACGTTTTTTCCTGGCAGACTAGTTTTAAAAGTAAGGTCCTTTGCACAATGATGTAGTCTTCTGCACATTTTCTCTTTATGAACTGCTTTGGTATGTCCAAATGGTGGAGTGTCCTCCCACTCACATGAGAGAAAAGGGGAATTGGAGAACAAATTAATTCCCTCCCATTGGTGCTTCTGCATAGGTGAAGTTCTAATAAAACCAAGGTATGGCCTTGCACTTACTAGATAAAATCTGTTAAATGTGTACACAATGGGGGATCTACAGCAGTTTCTCTTCCTCCACTGAAAGTACACCAACAGTTCAAAACATGAATGGTAACTGCACTCTCCCTTCAAATAAGAAAAGACCAAAGATAGTGAGGTACCATTTGTTAAAGTGCACCTTAGATGAATCAATTGCACTTACAAAATACCTCTCTTGTGGAAATTGCTTCTCAGAAAATAACACTGTTCATCAGTCCAGAAAAAAATAGCACTCAAATAGTCCATAAAAGGGTTCAGCTTATCACATGGACTATGTGAGTGCAATTCTTTTTCTGTCTTTAAAAGCTTTTTCAATAGGCAATACCTGCATAATAACAAAAAAAAAACCCACTGTTTCTCCACTTGGTCAATAGACTTTTTGACTTGTATAAATTTCCCCCATAGTTCTTAAATTGTTGAATACTTGTTTACTAATAATATACCTACCTTTTTTTTTAAATAAATTCTTTATTAAGACAGCAATTTTTAACATTTAAAAATTAAGTAAAACAGCTTGAACAATTTGGCAACACAGTTATGCATAATTAAGAAGTTGAATATCAGACATACTTAACTTTGGTTGTATTTGATGTTGTACTATTCATATATACTGAATTGTGTGTCGTATATACCTTGGTTATGTACATATTTCATTAGTTCAGACTGCTCCGCCTCTGGAGATCTTGGTGTGTTGTATTAGTTTATTTAGTTGATGGAGTTATGCCCCAGTAAGGTTTGTGTGCAAAACCATGATACCTACCTTTTTAACTTTTAGTGGTGGACCTTGTTGCTTCTGATTTAGAAGAACTTGCACGAAAATGCTCCCTCTCATACAAGGTGATACATTTAATTGTTCAATTACACTGATATAGCAAAGTATGCGAAAACCATAATCTAATTACATTCTTTCTGAGCAAGTGAGAGGTGAGCTACAGTTTGGTGTTTAGAGTCTTCAGGGTGGATATACTGTATTGTAAATGTGGATATACTGTATTGTAAATGTGGATATACTGGATATACAAAAAACTTCTAGGAGTTGATGAAAAACTCCCAGCACATAAACCAGGATAAGAGTATCATTCCCAGTAACAAATCTCTCTAAAATTCCTTGGAGCATGACCACTTAACCTAGTGATCTAGGAGAGATGAGCAATGAAGGTAATAATTCCGAGTTAATGTAATACTCCTGGTAAAGTAAACCGACATATGTTTCGCAAACCTATTCTCGGGGCTTTTTCAAGGCAAGTTAAACAATTGCTTTATATAGAGGAAGAATAAATACTGATGTGTTGATATACTTAATCAATAACCTATAGTATTCACTATAGTGTGATATCTGTTGAAGGAACGCACAGTACCAGGGCATTCACGCAGTTATAAATTGCACTTTTTTAATATACAGGGTATGGCAGAAAAGGGAGTTCAGTCATGTCTGTGCTTATTAGCAATGTAAGCAAAGGAATTAGACCCCTATTAGAACTATTAGAATTGCTCCCCTTCTCCCAATGTAGGGCTGCTCAGCAGAATACACTGAGTGCGAGGTTTACATATATTAATTGAGTACTCGAGACAGCGTTTCCATATAAAAATGTGCAGAGCTGAGCTCCTGAGCCGTACTAAGCCTACAACACAGCAGTCAGTAGGTTAGCTGACACTAGCATTGTTATAGATTCCCTGTAAAGTGCAAGTCTGTGAGACTTAATTAAGCACTCAGAATGGTGTGCCCGGATATTTGTATATTGAGTTAAGCTCCTAGTCTGTGTTAAACCTGCAACACGACAGGCTGTGAGTTAGCGGTCACTAGTTAACGAAGGAGCCTCCGGTTACCCTGCCTGTGCTAAGCCCACTTCAAGGGAGCAGAAGTTACTAGTAAGCTCCTATACCTTGGTCTCTGCTCTAGCCCACTTTGAGGAGGCAGTATCAGCTATATCTTACTAAGCTACCATTTATTCAAAAACATATTGTAATTACATACAAATACTGCTCTACCTATCTTGCCCAAGCCAAGACTGTTTACTTCAATTGTACTATGTTAGCCACTTTTCTCATGGGTGCATTATAATTGTATTGTATAATTATACAGTGTTGCATAACTTAGTTTATGCTCTGTAAATAAAAATATATGTACATACACACATGCAAATAGGTGTAATATCATCATTTATGGTAAATCTGCTTTCAGACACTAGTGGCAGTGAGGCGTGTTCTGCTGGCTCAGTATTCAGCGTTTCCTTCCAATGGCGCAGATGTATATGAAGACTTGAAGAGTTCCAAAGCTATTCTTTCCACAGGCAACAAAAAGTTAGTTCCTTTTCATCACAAGAAAGTAAACCTGAAATGGGGCTCTGAAAGCGATATTTCCAAGTCCCAGTCGCCAGTATCCACTGGTGGAACTTCTAAAGGATCTGAAAGAACCAGCTTTTATTTAAGAACACCAGGAAAATAATGGTTTAGCATGACAGTTATTGCTACTAAGTAGTGGTAAAAATATTATCTTTAAAGTTGAATTACTGATTTGTATTATTTTAAGTTTTTCTCCCTTGTGGTTATAGCGGTCATTTATTTATTAAGTAAACAACCCCCCATCTAGTCCTTTTGTTTCCAATGGAACTTTGTATAATACATATTCAAGGGCTGCCCCAGAAAGCCCTGTTTGACTGCAGCCAGCAGAGGGAGTGACAACACAATCCAATAAAAAAATAAGTAGAGGAAGATTATTATTCACCTATTACAATTAATGTCTACAATGTATATTGATTTTTTGCAAGATATTTTTCCTTTTTTTTTTTTTTGCAGACTGGACAGTCTCTTAGACTCGGGACTGTACACCGGTGAAGTGACCGAAATAGTAGGAGCAGCTGGCAGCGGCAAAACACAGGTTAACATATGTGCTCAGCTAAACTAATACAAGCTGCATTTCTTTTCAACAATGTAATAGATTGATTTATTATTTAATGGCGTACACCGAAAAAAGAGAAACGATTTACTTTAATAAGATGAAATGCCTTGCCTATCATTTAGTGGCTGTTTTTGTTGGTCATTATGAGGACTCACTAAAGAAATGCACAACCGATTGGTCAAAACCAAGTTGGAGAAAAACCTTTTTAGAAAGGTAGCAATAGCATATTTACTGTAACCAGTTACATAAAATATATTTTGTATGTGAATATTAAACTTATCCTTTAACTTGCAATAGTGCAGTTGACACTGACTTGAAGTCACTGATCATCTGCTCGCAAAGTTATTCACTGGAACCCTTACCAAACAACCTCTTTGTAGCTAGGTTGTGTGGTTCTTGGCCATGTTCCCAAACTGGAAATACTTCTACTTAGACATGCTTTCCCTCTTAAAGGTTTATCCTGTCTGATTATCAACTCTTTATTTATTTAGTGCATTTTCTCATTGTAATTTTTCATCCAAAATAGAAGAATAATGTAAATTATAAAACATCAAAATGACTTGTAAACGTATAACTATGTTTTTTTCAGTCTGCATTTGTTTAAATAGGCATATCCTTAGAATATTTTGGTCTTTGTTCATGTGCTTTTTGTTGATTTCACAGTAACAAGAATTTGTTCTAATAATTGTGCTAGGAACGATCACACTAATACAAATCATTTATTTTTGGGCAGATGTGTCAGAGCATCGCTGTTAATGCGGCATATAACTTAAAGCAATCCGTACTTTATATTGACACCACAGGAGGCCTGACAGCCTCCAGACTTCTGCAACTGGTACAGTCTAGGACAGAGAGTGAAGATGAACAGGTAAATTATGAGTAAGTGTAATTCTCAAGGAAGAAAATTGTCTAATACTTGTATTGATTAAAACTAGAGACTGTCATTTTAGACCAAGGCGTAGTGTCTATCTATCTATCTATCTATCTATCTATCTATCTATCTATATCTTATCTATCTATATCTTATCTATCTATATCTTATCTATCTATATCTTATCTATCTATATCTTATCTATCTTATCTATCTTATCTATCTCCTTTAAGGTTACCAAAAATTCTTGAAATACTGACCTACAGCTCTGTATATTATTCTGGCTAACAGGTAGCATCACTCCAGAGAATTGAAGTAATCAGAGTGTTTGATGTTTACAAGTTGTTAGATGCCTTCCAGGATCTTAGAAACAATATTTCTCAACAGGTAAGTTTTATGTTGACATTTCCTGTATACAGTATTAAGTCAAGGCTGTTAACTTTTTTACTTTTGCCTTTGAGAAATGATACCCTTTGTTTAACTACAGCTTCAGTTTTTGAACAAAGCTGAGCAGCTTAACTTATCATAGGAGCTAACGTACTGCTGGTTTTGCTGAGGGAAAATGACATTTAATTCATTGTGTCAAAGAGAACAGTGTTTCCAGAAGCCATACCTTTTAGTACCCTTGTACCTTGCAAAGCAAGGTAAGCCAAGCTCATTGTTTTAGATCTATAACATGTTCTTTAAGAACTGAACTTGCATCCTAGTTGACAGGGGTACTAGGACGACACTTAAATATAGAAATGTATTATTCTGTTATTCATGGTGGTGGGAAATTTCATGTTCAGATATAATAGGCCTATTTCAGGCAGATGATGCCCTAGTTAAAATTAAATATAGGATTTTAGTACTAAGGCAGCACTGCTGATAAACAGAATGGATCTTCTGGAAAAGTCATTCAATATCTTTTCGCTTCACTGCAGTCCTTCTGGAGTGAGAAAAGTCACCTTAAACACAGATCGCAGAACACAAATTTTTCCATTAAAACTCTGACTCTTCAATACAGGCAAATAACCTCACATTGTTTGTAATGCCTAGTCTATAGATTTAATGTTATCTCCTTAGGATAGCTTTCCTCCTACCTGGATCATTTCTGTTTTTGAAACATTAGAGTCTTTCCAAAAGGAACTTAAATCCAAAGATCCTTGTTTGCCTCACTTATATTTATCAAAATGTGAATTGTCCTTTAGATGCATGAATTTGTAACATTATGCTGACTGTGTTTTTTTTCATGCCACTTTGCATATTTTTGCTCTGAATTTGACAACTCTTCAAGTATTCATTTTGTGTTGAAATGACAATTTGCCAAAGGTGTATTGGCATGAATATGTGTATTTGACTGCCCCAAATGAAAGTGATGAATTCTATGGTTTTCAGCAGGGCAGGGGTGAATTCTATTTTTAGCAGGGTCAATCAGGGTTGAAAACCTGGTTATTTTTAAAAAGAGTCATTTGTACCATTACCAAACAGTTTTCTATATGCAGTTTGATGTTAAGTGGCCTGGTTCTAAATTGTTTAGATAATTAGTGCCGCAACAGGGTTCCTGCTACTATTTTTTTATATGGATGAAGTGAAAACACAACTATAGATTCCCTGTAATTTCTTTGATTTTAATTTCAGTACAGATTAAAAGAGCATCAAATACTAACACACTGTTCTTTCTTGCTTTGTAAAGTTAAAGCTATATATTTTCAACAATCTTAACCTGTATTTCTAATATACTATTTTTCCTCAGTCCAGTGCACACTGAGCTTGTATTGAGCCAGTGGCTAAGGGTGAAGGTTGGCCAAGTTTATAAAGATGTCAGCCTCCACTGACAACTTTGGGGGCACAGATTTACAAGGGAATTAAATTATGAGCATAAAATAATGAAATATACATTATTCTGTGCCAGGCAGTGACTGAAGATGGAGGTCCCTGTACCATAGAGCTTACAATCTAAATTGGATGAAGAATTACATACACAGGAGGAAAGCAAGAGTTTTTTTGTTTTCATGAATTATGCAGTATTTTTTAACTTATTTTTTCAGTTGGTTAGTATCTTACTATAACATACTCATTTTAATTTTTTTTTTTTTTTTAAAGCTACTGAGGTCTGGTGAGCCATTGAGACTTGTGATCATTGATTCCGTTTGTGCTGTTATCTATCCACTCCTTGGTGGAAAGCAAACAGAAGGTGAGCAAGAATCCACTATGCAGGTGTTAGCCAGCATAAGAACCTGGGTTGTGTGCAGGATGTTTCCCCTACAACTTCCTGTAGGCGGACCTGTCAGAATGCAACATTTATAAGGTTATAAATTACAGAAAATGCATTTATGATCTGTGGCCCTTTTGTAATATAGAAGTATTACAGGGAATTAAACTCTTATAGTTGTGAAATTTTATATTTATTCTGCATGTGCCCTTGTCTTAAATTTCTAAGGAACAATCATGTGAGTTAACTTGAAGTGATGTAAAGTGATTAGTAATACCATGGCAGAGGTTCCTAATTCACTACAAGTTCTCAAAGTGAGTATACATCCTAAAAGCCAGATTTTAAATATCTACAAATATTTAAATATCTATTAAATTAACAGAAACTGGTTAAGTAATTCAAATATTTTTACTTGACTTTTTTTTTAAAGGACAAAATAAGTAATGTGTCAAAAAGGGTAATTGTTTATTGAGGTCTAGTAATCCATAAACAACAATTAGAAGTTTGCTTTCTTTCTTCTACATTTCCTATGGCAATGAATGCTAACTACTGATTGGTTACCATGGGTTTATTCTGTAAACAACTGATTTTGTTGATGAATTGCACTGCAAATGTATCTACAGAATTTTGATTTAGAAGAATGCCATATTTCAGCACATGCATGTTAGCAACTCAGGTTAAGAGCAAGCTGGTTTATTGAGTACCTTTGACAGGGAGAAGAATAGATTACAGCTGGCAAGCTAGAGTGGAGGCTTTTCAGATGTCATTAGTTGGTGATTATTGACTTGGCTGGCTTGGGTGCCATGGCTTTTAATAAAATTGCATTAAAGCTACAAAGCAGATTGTTTTGGATGATACTTACATCATGCATACGTAACTGTCATACTCAACATATAGACTAAGTTGACTAACTGGGTTTTAGGTGACCTACATTGGCATCTACTCATTTAGGAAGGCTGCCTAGAATGGGCTTGCTTTTCTAATTCAAGAAAATAATAAAATCCACTGCTGAGGACAAGCATTTTGTTCTTTTAATGAGTTTATATATTTGGAAATAATATTGTTTTCCAAACTGTATTTTCTGTTGACTGTATAACTAACATATATGACCAGACAGCTATTTACCTGGCAATGACTATACAGAAAAGTAAACAATTCTAAGCAGTATCATTTTCCTTGACTTCATACAAAATAGTTTCACTGATGTGTTACTTGTGTTTATTGACTGCAAAATGTAATATGGTGCATATTTCAGGTATGCATATATAGAATACCCTTTTTATGAGTTATTCATGTGCATATAAAAGCTGTAACAGTTTAACTTACAGGCGCTGTGGTAGTGAGCTTGGTTCATTTACATCTGCTCAAGCTGTTTTCAATGCATTGATTCCATATTAATTCCTTACTGTTCCAGCTATTAACAATGTATTACAGTAGGTTGGTATTGAGAACAGATCCTCTGAACCAAAACGCCCTTTGGACACTGTTTCTTCTGTTGCCACTGGAGTTGTATTTATGTATTTTTATTTATAAAGCGCCAGAAATTTACAAAGCGCTGTACAGTTCAGAAATACAAGTATAATACAGACATGGGAAAAGTGCATTAAACAATACAAGTATAAAATCACAAGAATACATCACTTTAAGTGCTAGGTTGTGGTTGACACAAGAGGTTGGAGGTCCCTGCCCCATAGAGCTTACAATATTAATAGATGTTAGAATTGTGAACTAATGCTTTATTTTCTCTGTGCTGTAGGAATGGCCATTATGATGCATCTGGCACGTGAGCTGCAGACCTTGGCACATGACTTTAGTTTAGCTGTTCTTGTAAGTTCATCATTCCTAAAATGTGGAATCAGACCAATTTTTGCTTTTTCAGTATAAAACTGCTTTTCCTAAGGTGATATTTTCCTTGTGATAATCAGAAAGATTCAATAAACTGCAAATTTAAAGGGTATGAAAAGTTTAAGTAATAACATTATTTATATCTGACATGTATACATATAGAAAGCCAACTTAAACATTATAATCTAAAAACGATTTTGGGACCAGTAGTGCTTGCCAGATGTTTAATCAGCCCTGTTCCCCCAACCCTTTTGTGTACAGGCTTTTCTTGTATAGTCTAGGTAAGCCCGGCTCCTCCTCCCATTCTGTGTACAGACTTTTCCTGTACATTGTCGATAAGCCCTGCCCCTGACTGACATCGCAGAGAGCCCTTCTTGTGGGGAAAACCCCACCCCCTCTCCTTATCTACAAAGCCTGTTCCTAACCCTGAGCATGTGCAGATAAGACCTGTCCCACCCCTGTGCAGTCAGCTGTGGAGAGAGTAGCCAGGAAGAGGAGGGGCCATGGGTTTAACCCTACACTGCCCTTACATGGAACTTGTTTACTGAGACAGTGCAGTTGCAGGGGGATACTGAGCCCTGCTGAATTAAGTTGTGAGTCAGGAGTTTCTTAATGGGGCTTACTTTATAGACAGGGTTTACATAACCTTTAACACATTTTAAAGGACACATTTACTCATGTATGATGTAATATGTAAATGTACAGTAATCTAACTACAAGGGTTGCAGACACTGAACTATTACAGGGTTTTGTTACACAAATATACAGTGTCATTGGGCAAGCACAACTGAATACATCTTTATAGACCGAGGCAAAGACGTGATTAAACTCGTGTATAAGTCGAGAAATTTAGGTAAAAAAAAGCATTTAAAATCCTATTCTCGAC
>WMED01030765.1:0-10049 GCA_019650415.1 Pipa parva | reverse complement strand
CACACACACACACAGTCGTGTAGCACACACACACACAGTCGTGTAGCACACACACACACACACACACACACACACACACACACACACACAGTCCTGTAGCAGGCTTTGCAAGGGATCGCGTCAGGGTGGGAAAACGTGTAACATTTTAACGGTAAACTCCAAAGTTACAAGATCTAAACAGGCATCTTCTCTGTCTGCTTTTGAACTACAACTCCCAGCATCTCTGGCGTCCACCTTAAGTCATCCCCAGCCTGTTTACGGGGGACATTTGTAAAGCTTCCAGGCACAATGAGCGATGGATAAAAAGCCTATATATTACCCAGCAGTAGAAGCTTGACCTCCCGGGCAGCTTTCTCTCCATCTTCCCGAAGGTTCCTGTCGATCATTTTACTCCTCTCCACCGCCGCCTTGTCTTCCGCGCTCAGCGTACATCCCATGGTGACAGCTCTCCGTGTAGCCCACAGGCAAGAGGCAGCGCGCTGAGCCTATGCACGGCTATGAGGGACCACCGGCTGTGTGGGCGGGGGGCGCAGTTTGACTTGACCAAGCTTTCCTAAATAGTAATTGCACTTGGGTATCGCCAGCGGCGAAATAAAAAGTCCCGCGGGAGGCGGTGTAGGAAATGAGCGATAATGATGATGATGAGTCTCTGTCCTGGCTAGACGCTCCCTCCCCAGACTCCTCTATTCTTACACAGCTGCTTCTCGCGCTCCCCCGAGCGTCGCTCTCTCTCCTCTGTTGGTGACGAGAAGTCTGAAGCGCGCATGCGCGAGCCATAATCCGCACCTCCGGAGTATTGAATGCTTAGTGTGTAATGTACCCGGATGAACAAGCCAACAGCTCCGTTCTCTCACGTGCTATTGGCTGACTGGGGGCGTGTACTCCCCTAACCCCTCTAGTGCTGAAGTGCGCAGAAGCGTTCGCTTGGTAGCGGAGGTGTACGTCAGTGCAGGCGCTCAAAGGGTTAATCTGTGCATGGGTGGGCGGAGCAAAGGAATGATAGGCGATGACGTCCTTGCGAAGTGTTTATATTGCAAAGCTCCGCGAGAGGATCGCACTTTTATTTGAATCTCAACGGTTTTCTCGGCTTGTTTTTTTATTTTTGTGATTTAAGCCGCACCCGCGTGAAAAGCTGTTTGGGAAGGGGTTTGTGTAGGATTACAAAATCCAGGATTTTATTTGTGGTGGATTAAACACTATTTTTTTTTTTTTTTTGCACTTAAACTGGTTACTAAATGATTTATTTGTCCCAGAATTCCAGTTGTGCCTATGTGAATGGGGTATGAGCACTGATTTTTTTTCCAAGTGCTGGTGTTTTTATGTGTTCCTTTTTGAGAGTTGCGTGTTGTGTCAAAACACAATGGCGCTTATTCATGAAATCCAAACCCTTCCGCAAGGGTCCGGATTCACATTCATTCCACACTTCCTCATACAGGTAGTCCTCGGGTTACGACGGCCTCGAGTTACGACGTTTCGGGGTTACGACGCTTTATACAATGCCTCGTTCCAACTTATGCGGTTTTGCGACGCAAGTCGAACTGCGTGCAGCCACGTGTAGCGGCTGTCATATAGAGGCCAGGACTGTACCCGGTTACACAAGGAAAACAAGTCTCCTGCACACCATAACACCCTTCATTATGGCTCCCAAACGTGTTAAGTGTTTGCAGTACAGTACACTGTTATTATGGTACAGTACTGTATGAACGTATGATCCGACTTGCATTGAAATTCGGTTTACGACGCCGCGTAAGAGCGGATCAATGTCGTAAGTCGAAGACTACCTGCATTCTGGTATTCAATTAAATCTGCGATATGGGGAATTCGTGCACTATTCAGCAATGTACGACAGTACTTTGTGTACTTGTGCACAGGTAATTCACCTGTTCGTCAAGCATCCAAGTCTCTCGCAGTAGCAAATTCAACAAGACTTACTCTTTCACGCATTCACCAATTTTCCTTCGCCACATCAAAGTGGTAAATAAGGGGGCTGATGGCAGGGCTCCTACTGTCCATCTGACCACACTGCCTCACACAACTCCTTCACTATGGGAGTCCGTTGTTTTATCAATATTGAGTTGAGAATTTACACCTATTGGAGCATCACAACCCTAAGTGACATGAATACACTCAACAGTGGAATTCTCACTTTCCTGTATAAGCCCCATATATGTGTATGCGGCTGTTTGATAGTTTGTAACTACTTTTGAGAGGGGTGAGCTAGTTACGCTTGTGTCTGTACCTTCTGCTGTACAGGACAGAGATGGTGGTGGTCTTGTAGTGTGTGATAAGGGAAAATGGCTTGAGGGACTTTTACATAAATTGTAGTTTGATTTATAGATACACAAATTTCTCCCAAGTAGATGTATCATGTGACACAGAATGATTGAGTAGGCAGCACTGATAAACTCCTGCACCAAGAAATGTATGTGACGTGTACTGGCCAGTTTTCTATGAAAAAGTACCCTCCCCTGGACATTTTTGACTACTTGCTACTTAGCACATGTGCATACGTCAGCTTTTTCTCTGTAATCTCCTGCATTCCATCTTAATTTATGCAGCCAAAAGGTCAGAATACTGCTTACCCCAGATGTTTCAAACTCACAGCCCGCGGGCCAACTGCGGCCCTCGGGACGCTAGTTTACAGCCCCCGGTCCTGTGCTCCACCAGGTGTTTTTTTTCGCTGGTGGAGCACTGGATTCAACACAGAGGGAGTCCTAGATGATTCCCTCCATGCAAATAAGAGGGCTTCTGTGACCCGATCAGTCACAGGAGCCAATAAGAACCCGGGAGCGCATTTGATCAGCGCTTCCGGGTTCATTCTTCTCTAATGTGCTGCTGGCAGCGGCAGCAACAGCACGTGCTGCTGAACTCTGCCAGGGTGGTAAGTAAGACTCCCCCACCAACCCTCCCTATCACCCCCACAGCCACCTGACCCCCCTGATCTCTCCCACCCCCCATGGCCACCAATGTTAAAAATTAAAATAAACCCCAATAGCCCCAACAATACTCCCACACACCCCAGTGACTCCACAATACCCCACAGTGGTCCCACAATAGCCCCCAGCTTGCCCCTCCCAGCCATAAAATTGACCCCCAACTATAATTGAAAAAAAATCACAGATGCGCCAGTAGCCCATAAAGCCGCATATTATCCTACAGAGCCGCACATTGCCCCGCTGACGCGTATTTCCCCACAAAGGTGCTAATTTCCCCAGCAGATGAAAATCTCCCAGCAGAGCTGCATATTGCCCCACAAAACTGTTGATTGCCCCGCAGGGCCATGTATTGTTTTTAATCTGTTGTTTTCTTGTGGAAGACATGATACGGCCCAGCCTCACCCAGACTCTACCTCCTGCAGCCCCCGGGTAAATGGAGTTTGAGACCCCTGGCTTACCCAATAGCAGCCAGGCAGCTTTTTCTTCTCCTGTTGCCAGACTTGCAGAACAGAAAGAGGAGGGATGGGGCGGAAAATGTCAGCTCTCAGAAAAACTAATTAAGGGAGGCAAACCTCAAGTATTATATCTTCCCTAAACATTTTTTTAACTATTTGTGTCAGCATTGGCTTTCTATAAAGGAGTTTTTTTATGTATGTGTGCAGTTATATCAGCATTATAGTGTCCCTTTAAAGAGTGACTTTGCATTGTACTTAAAGTGTACCCGTCACCTCAAAATGACATTGTATAGTCTAGTATAGCATGAATCTATTAAAAAATACTTGTCTTTCAAAAGTTATCCCACAATGAATCAGCCTGTCAGCCTGACGTTCTGCTAGCAGCCTAGCAGAAGGTCGGGTTGAGGAGGCTGTACTTTGAAGCCGGCTTGCTTGATTGACAAGCCGGCTTCATGACGCAATCGCGCACCTCTAGGCTGAACAGACTCAAAGCATATGTGCTTTGAGTCTGCCCAGCCAGTTATGCTGACAGATTCCCCTATAACTGACTACCTGGGAACCTGTCAGCATAACTGGGTTGGGAGACTCAAAGCGCATATGCTTTGAGCTCCCGAGCCGAGAGGTATGCACGGTCACGTGATCCCGCACCTATGCTTTGAGTCTGCCCAGTAAAAAAAAAAGTGTGGGGGGGATGCACAGTGTGGGGAGATGCACAGTAGGGGATGAAAACAGTGTGTTTCCAAGCAGTGATAGTGTAACTACACCTTCTTCAATGTGAACCTTCTCATGATATATTTTGGGCCTAATGAGCCCTTTCTCAAAAGACAAGGTTATAAAACACCCACCCTCCTTAAAGTGCACCCGTCACCTCAGGATTACTACATATATTTTATGTAGTAATGTAGTAATACAGGATTACACATTTTACATGCCAGCCAGCCTGTGAGTTAAGATGCCCTTTAAAGAAGAACTAATGTATCCTAGCTATAAGTGATAAACTGAAAATATAGAGTCTGCCAACTTGAGCTGCTATATTATGATGCAGCAAATTAGTACATTTGGGCAGCAGTGCTATCTTACAAAACGTCTGATGCTAGTATCTTACAACTGCCATATTCAAATCTAATTTTTTTTGTAACTTAACAATGACACATCATCTCACATGGTGTTTGAGTTGTTGGGGAATGCTGCATGGTTGGTTAAACTGTGAGTCCCAATAAGGCATATGTTAATTTATGGTTTCTACACATGCTTTGTAGAGGCCAGTGTCTCAGACACCAGCTTTCCCAATAGGGGAGTGGAGCATAATTGCTACAAGGGCTATAATGTGATTGTGAAATTGTGCAGAATTGTAATTGGTGGGGTGAAAGAGAAAGATTGTAGTCTAATGTTTGCTGGAATGTAGGGTTAAATAAAAAATGTGACTTACGAGACTTTAGTTGTTCCTTGAGGATATTTTGCAATTTTCCACTGTGCAATTCATTTTTGGTAGGATGCACAAATTGCCATTCTAAAACATTTTGCTATTGTTTTTTAAATTATTTTACTTTGTTTTACTTTTGAACCTTTTCGTAAACAACTTTCTATATTCTGTATATAATGTTGGGTTTTTAAGCCACTGTTTATGTAGATTATCTGCTTTTATTCATAACATTCCAGTAGAGTCACTTTCTCCACTTCCAAAGGAATTTTAAATATTTGGAGTTCCAAGCAGCTTCAAGGAATATAACAAATCCAAGGTTCTGAATATTTCTTTTCTTCTTGTAAAAGTCAAGCAATTGAAAATGGAAGGACTTTTCATCCCCCAAACCTTTTGCTTATGCACTGTCTTATTTTGTTCGACAAGGTTGTCTATAAGACAATACATAAGTAAAAGGTCTTGCGGAACCTTTTCAAATTTTTGTTGTTCTCAAAATTAGTAATGAGCCATTGATATATTAACATTCCTTACTGGAATCAGTATATAGAATCATATTTTCATTTATACTTCATTTGATACTTTGAAATGAAAATATAATAGAAGCATAGTGCTTGAATTGGTAAGCATGCTCTTATAAAAAGGAATGATCAAAAGATTGGTACCCTACTGTTTCTCTCACCCTTGCTTGTAGGTTTCTTCTTACCCTTCTTCTACTTCATGGTTTTAATAGTTAAAGAAGGATAGCTATGCTTGTAAAGACAAGATAACGCTTTTGATACTGAAAGTTTACAAAAAAATGTTGTGCATTTTTTTTTTTAATTATTAGAGCCCCTGTTCAGTGCTCAAAATATGATCTAAAATGAGAAGGATGGACAAAACCAGATTCAAGTTTAGACTATTTATTAGGTGGCTTGTAGGTAGACCAGAATGCCAATACTCTTAATTGTGCCATCAGATCTTAAGCCACCACCTGGGCAGTTTTAGGCAAGTATAGCTACTTTTTTACAGAAGCCTCTCCTTTTTCACCTAGTTCCTCTTCAGAAGTTTTTTTGGAATATCAGATCAGCTATTTCATCCACAGGCTTGAGAATAATAAAGAAGGTGGGCAGCAGCTCTGTAAGGTTACACACCTGCTGGGTTCTGATTGGTTATTTTGAATTCTCAAGCCTTTAGTCACATTCCTGGCTTAAGATTCCAAACTGAGCTTCAGAAGAGGAAGTAGAAGAGAGAGAAAAGTAGCTGCTATACAAAACTGTCTAAATTTTAAAGCCTGGTATTAGAAAATAATACACACATCAAAATGTTTTAATATACTGAATTACTGAAGAAGAAATAGGTGACAGGGAGACAAGCTGGGGATTTGATTGAAAGGTTTAAGAATTTTGAGTAACCAATCAGAAACTTGCAAGTGTGTAGTCTCTCAGAGCTGCTACTCACCTGCTTCTTTCTGACTTTTTGTTTTTGAGAATTCTCAAGCCTGTGAATGAAGTAAGTGGCATGAGATTTTACATAGATCCACTAAAGAGGAAGAAAATGTTTGTCAATTTTTAAACAGTCAAAATAAGTAAATAATTGAAATTGCAAAAATATTTTATTTAACAATAGCAACTAGATGATAAAATAACTGTTGGAACCTGAATTGTTCTACTTTTTATATATAACATAAGCAATCAGTGTCAAGATAAGTCATGTACATTTGTTACATTTATTTAAATTTATTAAACTCAGTAATATGCTACAGCGTCAAACAGAAATAAAAAAATAATCTGCAGTGTCTTTAAAGGGGTATTATAGTGCTGATAGAACTGCACACATACATATAAAACTCCTTTATACTAAGCCAGGGGTTCGCAAACTTCCATGGGGAGGGAGCCATTTCTCTCCCTCCTCCAGGGGTGACAACTATTCTTTGAGCCGCAAAGGGGGAGGAGCGCACTCCCCCGACAACATGATCTGCCAATGGCCAATCAGAAGAACCGTCGGAAGTCATGGGTGGGACTTCGGAGGTGTGCTCCGAGGGACAACAAGGTGGCTAAAGAGCCGCACTTTGTCAACCCTTATACTAAGCCAATTGCTGACACAAATATTTTAAAAAACCATTTATGGAATAAATAATATTTGCAGTTTGTTTCCCTTAATTAGTTTTCCTGAGAGCTGACATTTTCCTCACTCCTCTCCCCCTCCTCTTTCTGTTCTGCAAGTCATGCAACACGAGAAGAAAAATCTGTCTGACTGCTATTGGTTAAGCAGTGTGGTGACCTATTGACCGCATAAATTAACCTTGTTTACATGAGATTACAGAGGGAAAGATAACTTGTGCTCATGTGCTAAGTAGTAAGTAGGGTACCTTTTCATGGAAAACTGGCCAGTGCACATCACACACACACTTCCTGGTGAAGAAGTTTATCAATGCTACAAACACAATCATTCTCTGTCACATGAAACATCTGCTGGGGAGAAATTGTTCTCACTAAGGTATAGTTCCGCATATGCAAATATGTATTTTTACTATAGTTCCCCTTTTACACTGATTCTGCCTGTGGGTTTGTGAGATTTTCTTTTTTTTTCCCAGGAAAATGGGAGTATAGGTTCAGGCATAGAGACAATATTGTGACCACAATAACCTCTCATTGGTGAGAGTAGTGATTAGAAAAAGGGATAGGAGTCGGAGCAAGAACCCCAAGGAGAAAAACTGGTGAAGCCCTTTTAGCGAATAGGATGTAACCCGATGCATAGTAAAATTTAGGAAATGGCACAAAACAGTTATAGCAATACAGACAAAAGAACTGAAAGGGATAGAAGCAACTAAATCGAATAATAGCAATAATCGGATAGATAATGAATGTTCTCAATTACCTATTTACATAAGCAAACTGATGTCTATAGGTAAGACTATATAGTATGAAGTAGCTACTGACACTTAAAAACTCTCTTTAGACAAGCAATGCTATTAAATAAGTAGCTTAAAAGGGTAATATGTACTTTGGTGTATATCATAATGCAGTAGACGATATGACCTTGGAAATCTGAATATCCTAGTGGGGTAGGGGAAAGAAGGGTCCAGGAGCATATTAAAGGAAAACTATAGGCTTGAATTTGCATAAAAGTTCCTAAAACTGAACTATAGCATCACACAGAAGAAAGGAGTGCTAGCTGACACTTCTTACCCCACAGGCAAGTAAGTGGTGGTGGGGTGCTGGCTTTTAGGACAGGGAATCCATATACAATGTGTTCCAAATTATTATGCAAATAATATTTTCTCATATTTGCCAAAGTTGCCTATATGAATTGCAGTCATTGTAATTTTCCAGTCATCAATTATTCAAGTATAATTGAAAGGTTTTTCAACAAACTGCCTGTGATAACAGTATATTAAAAAAACAAACACTCAAAATGCATGTTCTAAATTATTATGCACAGCAGAGTTTTCAACCTTTTCATTTTTATTAACAACAAAAAAATGGTCATTTGTCAAATTCTAAGCATTGGTAGGTTATTACTTGTTTTGAATTTTATGTGTTAACATGCTTGTTGCTTTGTACCGTGTAATTAGATGCTGTACTTTCGTTGCTGGTTAATTTTTCTCCTTACATTTTTTCCACTGGCATTTGACAGACTTCTGCTGTATTCTGTCAAATTTCAATCTTGTAGTGTAAATAGATATTGCTTAAGGGTTTAAAAATGTTTAGTGAAGATTTTTCTCCTTATCAACTACTCTAAATATGAGGTTAACATGAAAGATATTAAGAACACACTTCAGATGTTTTCAACTACTTTAAACTTTCAAATCTGAAGATTAAGAAGTTTCATGTCTTACTATCCCTAGATCTAACTTTTTTTTTTTGTAGAAAAAGCCTTTTAAACAACTTGTGATAATATTTCACAAATCACCAACATCTTGGCTTTAAGGCTAGGTTCACACTAGAAACGCGAGTCTAAAAAGTAAGCCACATATTTCTTTCCAGAGTATTTTCTAGATGCGCATTTCTATTGTATTTACCCTATGTAGTGTGAACGCTCCCTCGGCTTTCATGACTCTTCTTATCCGGCCGCATTTTATGCGCCGCATATATACGCCAATGAAAATGCGATGGCAAGCGTTCCGACGTGCTCGCGCATTACACTGGTGTGGTTGGAGCAAGGTAAGTTCCATAGGGATTCCCGGCACGGCTTTTTTTTTTCTTTTTATGTTCAGAGTATATGCACCACGCATAAATGCGCAAGTGCAGGGGTCGGCAACCTTTTGGGCTGAGAGAGCCATATATGTGTGGCTCTGCTCAGCCCTTTAGAATCCGAAGCCGCTGACGTCATATGTGACGCATATGAGCAAGTGGTTCTTCAGTGCAGGCTGTGAACCCGACCTGACAGTTTTCAGGTTGAACTCCCAGCCTACATTGAAGGAGCGCTTGCTCGCCGATAGGATAGATGCAGCAGAACTCTTTCTCCGGTACAGGCGCGACGACATCACTCATCAGCGCCTGCGCTTCGGAGAAGACGCTGGTGAGTGATGTCACTTTTCAGCACTCAGTGCCGAAAAGGTTCGCCATCACTGCCCTTGGGAGTTAGTCCAATCATTTTGCTATGATCTGATGCTTTTTTTCTAAAAAGACCATCAATATCAGTATCCATATGCAAAGTGTGCTGGTTGTGATAGATTGATATTGATCTTTTCGGATATTTACAACTTTTAATGTCATCTCCTAAATGTTTCACCCTATCTCTGTATAATCACAATGTGCTTAGCTGTAATGTCTGCAAGCATTCTGTTTTTTCTTAGAATAAAAGAAAATCTTTAAACAGTGGCTTACATACAGGGGTAGCAGCAGTCGGAGTGGCTACTGGGCCCCCTGATGCAACCCCTGTAGTGTGTCACCAGGGGAAGGGGTCCTGGAGCCAGTCGTGCACTAGCCCAGGAGAGGTGGCCCAGTGCAAATTGTGAACCGGGGCCTGCCTCCCCAAAGTTTTGCCCCTGTATATTCATTTCAGGACATACCACATTGTGGCTTCACATGTAATTAGATTGCATGTGATCTCAAATACAGTGTCACATTTCCAACAGTTTTACTTGGCAGGTACTATATGAACTGCTAATGAAATAATTTGTAATATAATATGAAAGGATAAATTGTCCATCACAATCTGTATGATTATGACTGACTGTTCAACTATAACATTATGTAGTAATCAGAGGTGGGTAGAGTATTCAAAATTTTTACTCAAGTAAAAGTATTGTTACTT
>WMED01030764.1:0-10049 GCA_019650415.1 Pipa parva | reverse complement strand
GTACCTAATAAAGTAGCCGGTGAGTGTATTTACAATGAGATCAGGAACCATGGGTTCTACATGAGGAGAACACTTCTTTTTCTGCAACATAAAAAAATATTAAATGTTAAACATAAGGGGTCATATTAAAGTGTTCTCCTCATGTATGGCCTTAAGAAAAATAGAAGAATAAATCTAGCATTTTTTGAGATGCTTTCCTTAGTTGTGAAGAAATATTTGGGAATGTTATTCCATTAATATTCTTGGATGAAGTTGTCATTTTTTACTGTTGTCTGGTTGTCTGTATAGTAAAGCTGAACATTTCCAGTGAAGATAGACTTCCAATGAATTTATGTCACGTGGGATCTTAATATATTTTTACAAGAGTCTCAAATGAATTTCTGGATTAAATTAAGTCAATTTTATTATTACATATACAGTATTGATGTTATTATTTATGAGTTGCTATATTTTTTAGGGAGATCTCCCTAGTGGCTCTTAAGTGCCAGCCACCATCTATATTGATGGTGCCTGTCACTAAGTACTGGGATCCATTTATTATTTCTATATTATGTATATTTGTTTATTATTATTTGTGTTTATCTTCTGACTGTTTAGTACATGTAAATGGCATTGAGTAGCTGTGTTTATATAATGGTACCTACATGTTTTTATGGTTTCATTAGGGTGGAGTCAGCTGTGCAATCATGTGATTTAGAAGAACCCTATTGTTTAGAATATACCTTTTAGCCTTCAGTATTAGTATATTTAATGAAAGGCAGCTGACCAACAGCGCGGATTCTTTTTCTTCTTATGTATACCATGTTGCTATCCCAGCACACCACCAATTAGCACTATTGTTTGCTATTGTCACAGTTACGACGTTACTATGGAAAATTGTAGCAGTTGAAACTTTAAAAGTTGTCGCGGTCACGACTTTACAATGGGAGAATTGTCGCAGTCTGTAGGGAATCCGCTGTTGGAGAATTTGACAGTCGAATTCTCGCCTTAGTGAATAACCCCCAAATTTAATGCTTCACATTAACCCCTATTATAGAGATTGCACATAACAGTGACCAACATTACCACTCTGGAGCCATGTTTGGAAAAAACAAAAAATATCTTGGTTATTTTCACAAATTAGAAAAATGTAATTTAAAATTAATATTACTGGAATTGCCCTAAATGTGGTCTGTAGCCCAGTTGTAGCTGTAACTATAAGGGGTCATGTTTGTGACCAGGGTCATTCCCTCAGGGAGTTCAGGCACCACAACTTCAACTCATTTTCTGTACTGCAGTGCCTGCCTGGCAACCCACCCAAAGCTCTAGGTAAGTGGGGGCTTGGGAGTGGGCAGCACTGCAGGGGGCCAGAGCAAATTGTGTCAAAGGTATGCCATTGGTGCCCCTTATATTTATGCCCCGATAATGCTCTTTGGAGGATATTTATCAAGCTTTTGTTGTTTTTTTTCAGGATTAAAAAAAAAATTCAGGTGTAAACAAAAATGCATAAAAATGTATTTTCTACGTGGTACAAACAGCATTTTTAAACAGACGATACTGGCATAATAATATAAACACTGTTTCTCCAGAATTAGGCAGTCAAAAAAATCCTTATTTTATAATCTAAATTTTTTGTTTAAAAGAAAAGTATCTGTATATGTCTAAAGGAAAATCTGTGTTGTAGTAATTGCTCTTCAGATATTGAACCTGTAATTTTGCTTTACCTATAATTATTAGGTGTGTAGTTTAGTGGGTGAGGCCTTAAGGTGTAAACCTTTTTCATAGGCATAAAGAATGTTTATCAGTGCAACAGGTTGTATGAGATGTTGAAACATTCCCAGACCTTTATCCTGGAGAAAATCATCAGAAATCAACTCATATGCTGCTACCTGCAAGTATAACCATCTGCTTTCGATTTTCAGTAAGTGAATTCTGTATATTTCAAAGCTGGTTTGCATGAAAATAGGCTGAATGGGATGGACTTGTGTCTTTTTCAGCCTTATAAGCTATGTTACTATAATGCAGTGTGAAAACTTCTTTAAATCAAGAATGTACTGTTTTTATTTAGACATCGTTTATCATCATCGTTTTACATCCATTCATTTTCTTGCTATGTTTCTTTTGCTAAGAGATCATATACAAGGGACAGATAAATATGTTATAGTGGTAGCATGAATTTAAGAATCATAATGTGGTCACTTACATCAAGTAATCTGTTTGTTGCCAGTAATTTTCTTTATGTTTGGTAAGACATTCTGCAAACTGACACTGTCTGTCATTTATTTCGTTTAATTTGCAATATAAATAATAAACTCATCATTTTCAAATGGATGCTTTACAAATGTTATATAATTCAACACTTATATCAGCATAGCACATATCTTTGGCTCTCGCCAGCAGTGTTCTTTTTGGTATCTTCATAGGGTGACTTACGCTGGCCACTGTAGTCCCCTAACTGAGGGGAGGATACTAACTGCCTCCTGACTACCTCTTTTTACTACCTGTTGGACCAATAACAGATTTTATTTATATCAATTCCACTGCTTTTAGAGTAACTCATTGAGTCAGTTCCTATAACAGAAAAGGACTTGGTGCAATAGGAAATTATTATTATATTATTGTTATAGGGATGAGTAGTCAACAGTTACCATTTGTTATTCTTTGTGTGAAATGGATTGATTCTGTAAAATACAGTGGTACCTCGGTTTTTAAACGACTTGGATTTCAAACAAATTGGTTTTCAACCACGAAATTCGAGAAAATTTTGTCTTGGAATTTGAACAAATATTTGGAACTCAAACACCCGAGATGAGCAGAATGGCATTTGCAGCATCAATACAAGTCAATCTGCGATTGGATTTCTTATGGGATAAATTGTTTTGGTTCTCAACCAAATTTGGTTCTCAACCGCACTTCCAGAACGAATTGTGGTTGAGAACCAAGGTATCACTGTATTACATTCATCTTACCAAACTAGTTTTTCTGTATTAAAGGATTTATAGGGTAAATACATCTATTGTTTGAATGTAGTTTTGATTTCTGTTTCAGTAAATAAAATAGATTGTATCCCTTTGTTTACCAGTTGCCTAGGAACATTTTCATTCTTATTGTCATTCACTGCAGTGCTATTTAGGCTGAATTTAAAAGCATAACATACAGCACCACCAGAATACACAGGTCTTAGCAGGAACTAAAGCCATACAAAAAATTCTCTCAAGTAAAAAAAATAAAAATCTGAACTTTAAACTGACATTCCACACAATGAACTTTACCCATTTTATAAATAAATCCTATGGTCATATGTTTTATATACTGAAGGAATATGAAAAGAAACTGATAAACTGAACTGAGATTGTAATAATCTAGTTTATTATTTACAGGGATATGAAAGGAGTTTACACCCAATCTTTTACTCAAGGAATGTTTGCACAAGGCTTGTTTCACAATTGTATGTCAGGGCCTTATTGACTAATGTCTGAATTCCCCTGTCAAATTCATGTCGCTACTAAGTGGACAGTGACAAATATGCTGTTGGATGTGTTGTGTGGCAAAATTCAGTCAGGCAGTAGTGGGATGTGGAGTCACGCATAGGGAGGTAAATTCACTCAGTGAAGGGCAGTGACATCATCCTCACCATGTCCCACTAACTTTATTAAGTGAATTATAGAAGCATTTCCATGCCACCTTGTCCCTAAGTAATGATGTCAATTGTTGCCATTGTCCCTTTTGAATGAATACTTGATTTACACCACACCAGAGTCAAACCCCCCAATTTGCCACTCTGATCTGTCAGAGTCAAAGGGGTGAATTTGGAGCAGTACACCTACTCAAATTCACTCCTTCAACAGACTTGATCGCATGCTGAATAGTTGAAGTACCAATGCACCTGCATGCAAGTATGCAAAGTACTCATTAAGATCAGGACTATAATAGTCTCCCGAATTAGATACGTATTTGCCACATTGCAGAGTTTGCTGAATAACCAAACATAGAGAAGAGACAATCAAATGCGAATTCAGAGCTACTGTATATGCCTAAAGCTCTCTCTAATTCCTCCCTCCCCCAGTCTTGTGTTTTGCAGCGCTATTTTTTTTTTTTAGAACCAAAGAACCAGGCATTTACTTTTCTGACAGCCCTGGTTTCTCTCTTTTTATTATTAAGAATACCTGGCAAGCACTGACTCTGCTTGGCACACTATAAGTTAAGAAATTCTCCACATCAAGAAGTTCTGAGCTGGGAGCTACTTAGGGTAGAGGGTGCATAGTCTGGTGTAACTGGGTATTACTAAGCTGTACTAGTAATCTTTCAGGGAGCATTAATCAACAGTTGCCAACAGTTTTACCATAAAATATTTAACCTTTGTGTGAAATGGATTGATTTGCAAGGATGAAAACTACTACTACTAAAAAATTTTTCGAGAAGGTATTACATTCATCTTGCCAAACTGGTTTCTCTGCATTCAAGGATTCCAGGGTAAACATATGTAATGCTATTTTGACCACTTCTGGCATTTAGAGGCATTCACACTTTGATATTTGCACACAGCTTCACATAGGGGGGAATTCACCATCCTTTGTCTCACTTCGCACATGGTGTTATGCGCTCACTGATGTCCTGCACGCGGACATCAGTGAACGCTTTAAATGGATTCCAGTCTCGGCGAGACCGAGTTGCCTCGCTGAGACTGGAATCCCTTTAAAGCGTTCGCTGATGTCCGTGTGCAGGACATCAGCGAGCGCAGCGACTTTATTATGGGAAAATTGTTGCAATAGTAACATTTAAAATACTGTATTGTCGCGACTTTACAATGGGGAAATTGTCACGGATTTGCTATGGGAATCCGCTGTTTGAGAATTCGACCGTCGAATTCACCTTAGTGAATAACTCCTCTATAGGAGTAGTATCTGTACCTTTTAATCAATTATGGGTACCAGCGGTTCCTCAGACCCCTAATATGGTGATTCTTTCATTCTTTTGATATAGCACTATTGAGCCCCATGTTGGTGCCAAATGTTTTATATACTGAAGGAATATGAAAGAAACTGATAAACCAATCGGAGATTGTAATTACATATTTACCCTTTGTGTGAAATGGATTGATTCTGTAAGGTATTACATTCATCTTGCATTAAAGGATTTCCAGGGTAAACATAATACATCGTTTGAATGTAGTTTTTATTTCTATTTCAGTAAATAAAGTAGATTGTATTCCTTTGTTTACCAGCTGCCAGGGAATATTTTCAGGGGGTTATTCATCAAAGTCCGATTTGGTGCGTATAGGTACGAATTCGCCAGATAAAGACAATCGCAATAGGCTGCTACTGTCGCAGTCGCATCTTTATAATGAAAATATTGTCGCAGTCGCGACATTATAATGGGGAAATTGTAGCGGATTTGCTATGGGAATTCGACAGTCGAATTCGCACCTTGGAGAATAACCCGCTCATTCTTACATCTTTGTCATTCTCTGCAGTGCTATTTAGGTTAAATTTAAAAGCAATACATACAGCTCCACCAGAATACACAGGTCTTAGCAGGAACTAAAGCCATACAAAAAATTCTCTCCAGCAAAAAAATAAAAATCTGAACTTTAAACTGACATTCCACACAATGAACTTTACCCATTTTATAAATAAATTCTATGGCCAATCAGTTAATCTCTAATGCCAACTCCTTTTGCTTTCAGTGTCATCTACCTACTGATGAAATTGAGTACAACATATTTATGAGGACCTCCTAACTGATTACAATACAAGAGCAAGTTCTGCTTGTTAAGCAAAGGTCACCAAACTGGGTAAGTACAGTATGATTGCCAGGGACAGGGCTTGCTTCTGTATCTTTCTAATGCTATATCTTATAAGATAAGGTTGCATATTAATGTATATGTCGATTTTACTGGTTTCATGGTTGCTCAATAGGTCAGTCCCTGTAACATTGAATAGTATTGTGAGCTGGCTAAAAGTATTCTGAACAAAATTTGTATCCTTGAAAAATACCAGAAAAACCATGGGCGGAAAGCTGGTTTGGCAGACCCACTCTGTGAAAGAAAAATGGTTCGGCTAAGTAAAATGAAAATGTTAATAAGTACTATTCTCATACAGAGGGTCTACCAGACAATAATAGAAACCCTGACCCACATGGTTTCCCAGTTACTTCTATTTGGGTTAGAATTTTTTTCAGGAGGTCACATGCAGTGTTAGACTGGCTTATTAGGACACGGAAATTTCCCATTGGACCAAGGTTTAAGTGGTGCCTTTTGGAGTTTCACTCTGTATCATCAGCGGTGGTGTCTGAGTTGTGCTGGTATATGGCCACAGATTGGTATCTTCTGATTCTGTGCCATTATGTATGGGTGATGTTTCATGATGATGAATTATTTCATGTTGGCATGTAGCCACAAAGTGGCAACTTTTAGTGATGGGGGTGAATTTGTGGCATTGTCTGTTGACATGCTCTTTGAGGTAGAAAAGGCTACTTACTTTTTTTGTAAACAAGTGACAATAAATTTAGTTTTTAATTATATTTACTTACAACAATGATAGGATTTTTCTATCACACCACACATGGTAACTGTAATCACTGTATTGGTTGTACTATGCAGACGTCAAGCTGGATAAGCCTTATTTTCTTTCTTTTATAGAGAATTTAGTTTGGTATTGCACTGTACATTCTGCTGGAATTTCCACATGCTGTTGTCCGCTTATTGAAGTTGTGTGTTTTTCTTTCCTACCCTATTTGACCCCTTACCTGTTCATCACATGTACTGTACCATCATGTCATACTTCTGAGGGTAGTGTAAAGAAGGTAAGGGTATATAGACAAAAAGAGAGACAGGAAAAGATATTTTTATTAGGGGGCTCCTGATCTCTTATTTCATGGTGGACCCCAATCTCTTGTTTTCTGAAGGGCTCTTATCTCTTGTTTCATGGTGGACCCCAGTCTCTTGCTTGCTGATGGGTCCCAGCACTCCAGTCCAACTTTGTTGATGTGTTCCTGTATTTCTTATTGGCTGCAGCTGTGTGCCTGTCACCAGCTGCCCTGGGTTGTAAGCATATGTCTTGGCAGAGAAGATCGAAGCCACGGGGCCTGGGAGGCCAAATCATCATCTGTAGCAGCATTCAAAATGAATAATAATCACTTGAAAAATGGAATAGTGATTGGTGTATCTCAGAGCCACTAAGTTTGAAGGTAAAGCAGTGTAAGGGTTTATGTATGTTATAAAGGCAGTAGAGTGTAGTACCGTGTTAATCATAGGTATAAGCAGAGACAAGTAGAGTATAGGTGACACATTTTATTGGCTGCCTGAATAGGCAGCTAAATGCAAGGTAAGGTAAATAGGTAATTGCAAGCTTTCCAGACTACTTAGGTCTCTTCTTCAGGCATGGTATCATGTTGTATGTTATAAACAATTTATCTGAACAAAAAATTTTAAAAAATTTATATCTACACTTATTACACATGATCCAAAATATCATCCAATTGAAATGTTATGTCTCCCGCTCATTATTAGTCAGAGATATGCTGACACTGTTTTACTTTCTATAGAATGAATCCAGGAAATCCATGAACCTGCAAATAAAGAAGCACTTATGGAAAACGGTACTTAGAAGTCTTACAACCATTATTTGCTTTGCTGTCTGTGGTAAGTGAGAGAAGAAAATGAGCTTAGCAGCATTTTGTACTAGTTAATAAAAAGTACAGAAATAAAGCAAAAAATGAGACCCTACTTAATTTCATTTCATTCATAGTTTATTTCATCCAACAGAGCAAGACCTTGCCTGAGGTTAGGTAGAGTTTCCATTGGCAATTATCTCTACAATGCTATCATTAATGTAAAACTACATGCTTTTATACCTAGGAGAGGAGGATCCAGGGGAGTCTAAATATACTTAGTAATTGGTGTTGTTTGTCCCTCACTGCCTCCTCCTTCTTGCACCAGCTGTTTTTCATCCTGCAGGTTCCAGAATCATAATCAATCTACAGGTCTGCCTTCTCTCCTTCACTGTTGATGCAAGCATATGTAGAAGTGCACCTGCACCTGTGTGTTTTTGTGCTGCCGGATCTCAATACTGCAATTAGCAGGATGAAGAAGGGCCTATGTCTCTGACTAGGATTGAGACGCCCTTCTGACCACGCCATTGATAGGCATGTGCCGCTTGTGCCTATAAGAAAATCTGGCCCTGACCACATTCTTCAAATATTTCCTGACATTTTCTGTGGATGATATTTTATTTTACTCGGCATTGCAACCTGTATAGATATTTACTGCAGTATGAAACTGCAACACACTAAAATGAAACAGGCTACACCTACATTTTTTGTGCATGAATATATTCATTTCCTTATTGTATGAGTTACTATAGCTGCCCCCTATTATTATATAGCCTTGTCATACCTCAACATCCTGGCTTCATAGAGGTAGTATATTTTTAACATTTGTACAATAATACTAGGCAGAAATATTTGAATCCATACATTTGTTTTACAGAACAAACTGAAACTGAAGTTTGGGGAGAATTGCACAAAGATGTTGTATTGCCATGTTCATTCCACCCAGGTAAAGATGAAGTGATATACTGGTACAAAGCCAACAATGGCAAACAGTACCTGCATTACTATTACCATGGGAAAGATCAGTTGGACAAGCAGGACTCGGCATACAAAGGAAGGACTTCATTGTTTTTAACTGAAGTGAGAAATGGAAATGCATCTCTTCTATTAAAAAACATTAAAGAAGTTGATGGAGCTCCGTATAAATGTTATGTTGGAACAACTAATGAGCAAATCGAAATCACAGTTAAATTAAATGTTGCAGGTATGGAAGATATATTTATTAACATATATTTGTATTTCATTAAATACTATTTCACAAAAAAAAAAAAAGCAGGTAAATCGTCCCATGTTACACTGTACCATAGCAAGTGTAGAAGCAATATATGTTAATATGCACTGGTTAGGCAAAAAAACTGGAACACCTGGTTTTAGACCACAATAATTTATTAGTATGGTGTAGAGCTTCCTTTTATGGCCAATACAGCATCAACTCATCTTGGGAATGACATATACAAGTCCTGCACAGTGGTCAGAGGGATTTTAAGACATTCATCTTGCAGGATAGTGGCCAGGTCACTATGTGATGCTGGTGGAGGAAAACGTTTCCTGACACACTCTTCCAAAACACCCCAAACTGGCTCAATAATATTTAGATCTAGTGACTGTGCAGGCCATGGGAGATGTTCAACTTCACTTTCATGTTCATAAAACCAATCTTTTACCAGTCTTGCTTTGTGTATTGGTGCATTGTCCTCCTGATACACAGCACCGCCTTCAGGATACAATGTTTGAACTACTGGATGCACATGGTCCTCCGGAATGGTTCGGTAGTCCTTAGCAGTGACGTGCCCATCTAGCACAAGTATTGGGCCAAGGGAATGTCATGATATGGCAGCCCAAACCATCACTCTAGGTATTCAACAGTCTGGGTGGTATGCTTCTTTGGGGCTTCTCCACACTGTAACTTTCCTGGATGTGGGGAAAACAGTAGAGGTGGGCTCAGAGAACAATACATGTTTCACATTGTCTACAGCCCAAGATTTGCACTCCTTGCACCATTGAAACTGACGTTTGGCATTGGCATGCTTGACCAAAGGTTTGGCTATAGCAGCCCGGCCATGTATAAATTGACCCTGTGAAGCTCCTGACAAACAGTTCTGGTGGAATCAGGAGAGTTGAGGTGCACATTTAATTCGTGATTTGGGCAGCCGTGGATTTACGTATGTTTTTTGGATACAATCCGGGTTAGCACCTGAACATCCCTTTCAGACAGCTTCCTCTTGCATCCACTGTTAATCCTGTTGGATGTGTTTTGTCCTTCTTGGTGGTGTGCTGACATTACCCTGGATACTGTGGCTCTTGATACATCACAAAGACTTGCTGTCTTGGTCACAGATGCACCAGCAAGACGTGCACCAACAATTTGTCTTCTTTTGAACTCTGGTATGTCACCCACTATGTTGTGTGCATTGCAATATTTTGACCAAAACTGTGCTCTTACCCTGCTAATTGAACCT
>WMED01030763.1:0-10049 GCA_019650415.1 Pipa parva | reverse complement strand
CCCTCCAAGCCCCTGACTGCCTCCTCAACCCTTAATTGCCCCCGGACCCAAATATGCCTCATATATATATATATATATATATGCAATTATTTGGAAAGCAGCACACCTTTATATAATTTAAACAATAATTTGGTGCCACTTATGAAACATAGATATATGATAATATACAACACAAGAAAAGATGTTTCAAAAAAAGTGCACACAATTTTTATTAATGAAGTTTAGCAAACAAAACACTCCTTACGGTGAATTAAAACATTTAAAAATGAGTTTTTAGCAACTGCATGTATATAAATGCTGACTGATGAATGGAAAAGGGAAAGCAGTAGGAAATTGGTAATTTAAGAAGGTAGTAAAGTCAGAGTGACCAAATTCTTAATATCTTTTTGTTCTCCATATTAAATTAAGTTATTGTAATATACTACAGTACCCGTCAGAAGTGGTCAACAGTCAGTGTGTCTTAAAGATATTCACGGCTTTCAGTACTCCTCCTGTATGCTTATAAGGTGCCCCTATCCGGATGAGTTGTTAAGCTTTCTAATATATTGCATCGGCTGTATGGGAAGTAACAGTGGAGTCAGAGTAATGCCAGTACAAAATAGCAGTGCTGTAAGAACGCTGAACGCGTTTCGCCACCTAGCTTGATGGCTTCCTCATGCGGCTAAAGGTATGATCTCCTTGTCGCCCTTTTTAACCGTGCGATGCGGTGACGTCATCAATAGCCGACGTTACACACATCGCGAGTGTTCAGTATCAAATAACGCTTAATGCTAAGTATAGGTCTGGTTGGCAATGATTGGCAATGTCAGCCATTAAAGTTGTAAAGTAATTATTATGAGAGATAATTTTGCTTCAACAATAATGATGTTAATGAAAAGTATAACTATTTTTTGTTTTGATTTGTTTTATTCTATTTCTAGTTATACTTTTCATTAACATCATTATTGTTGAAGATATATTATATATATATATATATATATATATATATATATATATATATATAAAAGCAGCCAGCAAAGAAGTAATTCTAATTATCATTGGTTGTGGAGCCATAAGTTATTTTTAAGAATGTTGTGTTGCATGAACTGTAACATCAGTGTATGTGAATACACATGTGCTAGATCCTTACTTTGGCATTGGTAAAAGCTTCTGTTGAACAGGAGGACACTCATGCGTGGCATTCCTGGCGCAAGAGGTGAAATGCCTCTAAGGAACTTCATAACACGTGGGGATATTGTTGGTGCTATTTAATAAATGTTGGCATAGTGGCATAATGATAATGTGAATATGGCATCATTTGAAAGTGAAAATGTCAGAAGTCAAATAGTTACTAACGTAAGTGCATTCTTGAGACAAACTTCTAGGCAGCACATTTTTAAAGAAGTCATTGTAAAATATTTTTTTGAAACTGGGTTAGTTGTATCCAAAGCACAGTTGTGCAGATTGAATCCACACCACCAGAAGATTAAAGCATTCGTCACTGGTCAAAATTAACAACTTCATCACATATCTAGAATGTTACAGTAAAGAAAATGTACTTTCAAAGGATAAATATTAATCTCTCAATCACTCTTGGGAAGTAAATAATAATAAATTATTGAGATATGGGTGAAATTTATTAAACTCAAAAAGACCGCTGTCAGTCTTTCTGAGTTTACCGAGTGAGAGATCTTTCATTGTTGTATTTTTTTTTTTTTTTCCAGATTGAGGTTTTCTATCTCAATGTTTTTGTTTTTTTTTAAATATTTTTCAATGGAAAGGTAGTATATCCTCGTAAGACTGAGAGTGGTCTTTCCGAGTTTAATAAACTTCGCCCAAAATGTTTTAACGTGTTAGAGTTGATTGTTTAGGGTGGGAGTTCTGTTTACCAAGTAATTAAAGTTTAGAATGTAAATCTGTAACAGAAGGTTATACATAAGGAGATTAACAAAAGAGAAATTGATACCACATAACATAATAGTGAAGCAAGGTGGATGTAATATTCAAGCATAGTATTGTTTATTCCTGTGTGGAGTTGGTTTCTTGCCACATTAAGTACACCCTGACAAAAGAAAAGTACCACTTCTACTTCTAAGCTGTCTGGTTTCAACTTTTCTGGAGACTAATTCATACTGCAGCCAGATAATGACCTCAAACACACATCAAAGCTTTGCAAGAAGTATGTGAAGACTAGAGAAGAGAGTGTTGATTATCATAGATTTCCCTTTAAAATCTTTAGAAGAGGAACTGCTCTCAATCTCAGGATACGTGTTAAAAAAAGTCTTTATTCCAACAAGGCTATTACCAGTTTACACTGTAGCTGTGTAATTCACCAATGGAAACTTCATTGTCAGGCTCATATCATCTGTTTGCACAAATTTTTTTTATTTTTATTTTATTGAGGTCAATGTCCGCTCTAACAAAGACTGTGAATAAAGAAGGAGGAGCCATCCCAAATCCTAAAATTGTGAAATCAATGTAAATGTTTAAGATATTCTAATTTTCACACAAAGCGTTAATTTGGTAACTGAAAATTACATAGAAAAGATTAAAAAAATAAGTGAGATAAAAGCATTTTCAATAGTGGTCTCATATTGTTGTACCCCACACACTACTCTGTTGTTTTATTCCCACCATCCATTAGAACCCATGCTGGAGGTTATTTAGACTGTCACCCACTGGACTGAAAGTATACCAATCATTATGGAGTCAGAGGACAATAAATGTAAATATCTCAAAAATGCTTTGAAAATAACTGGTTGCCCAGAATTGAAATTTGTTAAGAGGATCAAAGTCCACTAAAAACACCAAATCAAAAACAAATACAGTAAACCAAAAATCAAATGAAATAAGTCATCCCATATGTAGTTGGGGTGTCAGTAAAAAAAACCCAGTAATGCTTTGAAACAAACTTAATGTATAGTTTGGTGTAGTAAGGAATTCCTAAAGCTATACATCGAGGTAACTCCTCCAAAATATGACATCACATAAGAGGTCTAGCATTGTATTTCAGGGCTCAGCTTTTTATCTACATCTTAAAGGGAGAGATCCTTTTTAGGATCAAAAGGTATCTATTGTATTTTGGACAGAAACATAAGTTGGTTTGTCAGATGTGTAATGGCGGCCATCTACACCAAAGTGGAACAACCATCCCTGGTTTAGAGACTGGAGAGGTAATTAAGGATAGTGCAAAGTGAGGTGTGGAGTCCTTGCCTCACTTCGCACAGACTGATATGCGCTCGTTGATGTCCTGCAGGCGGACAGCAGAGAGCGCTTTAAAGGGATTCCAATCTTGGCGAGAGCAAAAGAGTTGCTTCGCCAAGACTGGAATCCCTTTAAAGCGCTCACTGATGTCCGCCTGCAGGACATCAGCGAGCGCATATCGGTCAGTGCGAAGTGAGGCGAGGACTCCGAACCTCACTTCGCACTATCCTGAATTACCCCCTGGAACTTTTAATGCCACATATTATCCACATAAAATGGCATTTTTCATCCTTAACATCTAGTTTTAACAACAAATTACACTTTTTAAGTCATTAAAGTTGAACCATCCACAAAGTGTGTTTATTTTTCATGGCTGCATGATTGCTGGATGAAAGCAACTGAGTTACCCAAAAATGTGTAAATGTTTGGGACTTTTCCTACCACTCAACTGAACTGAGAAAGCCACTGCATGTTGAAACATCTTCATGATTACACAGGAAGATCAGTTTATTTGATTTACTTCACTAGTGATCTACACTGGTAGATCTGTGACATTATCATTTTATTCATAATTGTTGACTGGTTAGCCATGCTTCACTACATATAGATATAGTTGTTGCACAGAAAAATGTTTTACTGGGATAATAAATGTGAAATTTGAAAAGAAGCACTGCTTCAAAAGCCATTTGTGAATCTATCTGTAGTTGCTTGCTGACTGGCAAGCTTTGAGAAAAGATGACCATATCTCTACTGTAGTGAAAACTTATTTTTGTTTCTTACATTATTTTCTCTGCCCCATAATTATGACTTGCATATATGCACTCATTTACATAGACTGCTTGTCCAAAACTTTGTTACATTTGATCTAAATGTTTAATGGTTTGGTACTATTTAAAAAAAAAAAAAAATTCTCAAAACAGTACTTATTTTAGGAGTAATTCTTCTTTTGTTCCTGTATTATATTATGTTCATTGTATTTTCCAGGTCAATAATTACCAAGGCCCAGCTCATATTCGGATATCACTAGTCACTAAGGATGCTCCATATAAACCTCACCCACATGAATTGGTTGGAAAGGATTGTAAGGATGGTTATTATGAAGCTGATCTTTCCCCAGATCGTATTATTCACAGGTAACTGTAAAAGCTTGACACCACATTTTGTAAGTAATCAAAATCAGTAAATAACCATTTATGTCATAGTAATATGGTTTATAACGCTGAAAAAAGTCCATCAAGTTCAGCCTATTTACCTGCACTGTTGATCCAGAGGAAGGCAAAAAAAATCATGAGGCAGGAGCCAATAATCATATTAGGAAGAAAAAATTCCTTCCTTTTCAGGTCTTCAGTTTTAAAAACTCTGATGAATATCGTCCTGAAAAGCTCATTTAAATTGTTTTTAGATATTGAAGTATTGACACTCGCACTGGCAAAACTAATTCATACATTGATGATAAGGTGAATTGATTTGTGACATCTTAAAAATATCAAAATAAACAAGCTTTTAAATGGGCAAAGGTTAAAAGTCAAATATATTTTAATTATGGTCCAATGCAAAAATGCTGTTTTTAATACTTCAGCTGTGTTGTCAGGACAAGTAATGTTTTGGAACAGCTCAGGGCTGGCTAGTTCCTCTGTAAAGGAAGCTTAGAAAACTTTAGGATTGTAATATGTAGTATCATTATTTGTGTAGATAACCTAGGGAGTTAAAAGCAACTTAATTTGTGTTAATATAGCTCTAGTATATTGTATTTTATTAGAAGTTATAAAATATTGAAAAAAAAATCCCTTTAAAATAATAAACAATGTGGACACCAATTTTACAAAATGTATATATTTATTTTATTTTTTTGGTAAGTTTTCAGAATTTGGGTATACAGTGTGTGAAAAAGAGAGAGGTAGAAGATGCCATTGCTCATCGTATTCGGACAAATAATAATCCATTCAATGGTAATAGTATGCTAATATTCTCTTTTCCTTCCTTCAGTTGATTTTTCTCACACTGTCTTTAGTGACACTGTCTGTCTTTCATTTTAATTAACTGAAAAAAATAATTTTTTTTTTTTTTTTTTTAAATAAACTTTTTAGTGCCCACTGAGGACTTGAAGACCGACTTTGACCTTAATACAGTTTGTCTGTGCTTTCAAGTTTTCATACATGATCAGGTTGCTGGTGGCTTTGTACCTTTACCATTTGTCGTGTCCCAGCCCATCTATGACAACAGTAAGAACATCTAATTAATCTAATCATGATGGCCTGTCTAAAAATAATTGAACAGCCTTTTATTGGAAATGTGAAGTGTGCATGGATTTAGTTTTGACTTTTATACTTGTTTCTGCTTTGTATTCAGAATTACTAAGTTTAACTACTTTTAATATCTTCAACACACCTGCTCAAAATAGCTCTTGTTGGTAGTAATTTTTCAGTGTGTGATAGGTATATTTATCTCTGAGTTGCATTATTAGGTTCATACTTTTATGAATGATATGACATGTAACTTTTTCACAAAAAAAGCACAGAACTAAAATGAGGTGCCATGCTGACTCAACGACTGTGTTAACAGTAGAGGGGAGGGGATTTAAACTCAAATTTGGATATATTTTTTTAATTAGTAATACGAAGAGTTTAATTTATTAAGCTTAATTGTATCAGCTCTCAGCACTGTAGTGTAGCCATTGTGCTTTAACACCTCACCTAAAAGACTGCCTTCAAAGCTATGTATACACTTTTGATTTGAAAGTTCTTTTCTTTACTAGGAGCCCCTAACACTGCTGAGCTGAAGATATGCAGAGTGAATCGGAATTCTGGGAGTTGCCTGGGAGGAGATGAGATTTTCTTACTTTGTGATAAGGTTCAGAAAGGTACATGATGGTTACACCAGTTTATCCTATAATATTTTAAGTGATTATTCTTATTTCTTGAAGCTGCAGTAAGAATTAAAATGTTATTAAGGGAGGGCTGCACATAACCAATAAATAGGAATTGTAGTTTCCCAAGCTTTGTTGTTGGTGTGTTTTAATCAGTAAATATTAGTGGTCAATATTATTTATTTCTTCCTTGTCATCCAAACAGTAAAATACTAAACTGCTTGTGCATTTAATTGATTGGGCATTTGACTTGTATTTAGCCACTGGTGAGAACAGGCTATTTCTTTCCCAAAAGGTTTTTTGGCTGAACCAGCATTTTTTTTTTAACTCAAGTTTTATATTTTGGGCATAATAAATATGTATTCTCAGTAGAAGAAAAAACAAGTAAAGTGTTCTTGCTTGTTAAACACATGTGAAACATTTTTTGACACTACAATACTTCTTTCCTTTCTCTCTTTTTGTGAGGAATGGAGAAAAAGCAGAGGGACTGGAAAGAATATTGACCTCTTGACACTTTACAAAATTACAGATAGGCCAGGGCCACACAAGTAATCTTCCTCCTTCTGGCAAAGCATTTATTATTTAGGCACTTTATAGCACCTTCTATCCATCTTTTATAAAATAAATCTGTGTATATAGTAGTCCTACTAACCAACAGAAAATGCTAAGTGTGGAACATTTTTTTTATGATTACTTGTAGGTACATAAGGTTGCAAAATAAGTTTGTAATTATTTGCACATTTCTGCTATACCCTTTATTCACCATTATAACACAGAGTGGTATTTCGGGGAGGCAAGCCCCAGTGCATGATCTGGACCAGGCCCCCCTCTCTTGTTCCAGTGCATGATCAGCACTGGGGCCCCCTCTCCCCGTGGCATCTGTGGTGGCTGGGCTCTCTGTAGCATAGGGCCAGATCTCCACTGTGACTGCCGTGACCCTTGTAAGTATGGCCACTGCATAGAATACAAAATTAACCAAAATTTTTCTTATGGCCCCCAGAAGACATTGAGGTGCTTTTTGTGCTGGGCAACTGGGAGGCTCGAGGTATATTTTCACAGGCAGATGTCCACCGCCAAGTGGCTATTGTCTTCAGAACACCAGCATTTCAAGACACAGGAATCCGTCAGTCAGTAAAGGTGCAGATGCAGTTAAGGCGACCGTCTGATAAGGAAGTTAGTGAACCTATGGAGTTTCAGTACCTTCCAGATGAAGGTATGGATGTCCTGATAGCCAAAGCAAATAATTAGAAGCCGATAAAATAAATTTCAATAAAGGTTTTGAGCATTCCCATAAATAGTGAGCCTCTCTGTTATCAATTTTTAGGTGATCCCCATCATATTGATGAGAAGAGGAGAAGGACTCTGGACAGTTTTAAGCATTATGTAAAGAAGAATCCCTTTGGAGGTATGACTGCTGAAATATCACTTGTACTTTGTATAAAATGCAGTTGCAAAGCCATTATTATACCTCTGGGACCTCCCTTTTAACCTTTATAAAGTACAAGGAGGATTTCAGAAGCTTCTATTTCTTCCTTTGTATCATTTCTAGCCATATTATTTACTGTCATTTTCTGCAGGCTCCACCATACTCATTTTTGCATTGCAATAAATTCTTAACTCTATGTTTCACATATTTTAACTTTTTGCTTGCAAGTTCTATCTATGTAGATCACCCTGGTTTGCAGGAAATTTGTTGGCAGATTTTTAAGTTTGCTGAAAACTGTTTGCAGCTCCAGACAAAACAAAAAACATTATTTCAAATTTATGCTGTATATTTTGTTTTCTCCAAAAGTGTATCTTGCTGTAGCAGTGGCAAATCCTAGCTTTAAACTAAAATGCTTGTTATACTAGGGGTGACTCTACATGTAGGGTTCTAGTATAGTTATTGATCCTTCTCTTTTTTTTCCAGGGCCTCCTCCTGCTTTTTGGATTATCAATCTTCATTTCTTCTACTTCCAGTTCTCTGATCTCCTTTACTTCTGCCTCCTCTTCTTCAATGCTGATGCAAAACCACAGAAGCAGTATTATGACCTAATACTGCTTCAGCGCTTACACATATAGGTAATATTAAAGAGGCGTGAACTAGAAGGGGATAGTTACACTGGAAGCAGAAGAAGAAAAAGGAACATTAAGTTCTGAATTTGAATCACAAAAAAATAGAAAAATTGTTCAGAAATTAAAAGTAATAAAAATTAAGAGAAACTTAGTATAAATTATAGGTCAGTGATGGCTAACCTTTTGAGCTCTGCATGACAAAAAATCTGTTGCAGTCGTGGCTCTATTACAGGGAAATTGTTGTGGAGGTACAATGGAAAATTGCCACATAATCGCTATGCTAAATTGTCAGCTTTTCCATGGAAAATTTGTCACAGTAATGCTATATGAAATTGTCATTGTTATTCTATGGGAAATTGTCAAGTATTTTGCTATGGGACCACATGAGAGAGTGCAACACGACCGGCACCATGACGAGTGTCAGCAAAACCCTCTCGGCGTGACATAGGTTAGCCATCACTGCTATAGGTTATAAATTTAATTTCTTTATTTTAGTAATATTCCCCATAGCATCGTGTTGTTGCATTTTTGTGCTATATCCTTATTAATTAGTCTAATAAATATAAACCTGTTTATATCTGTGAGACTAAGAAGGTGTTGTGATGCTTAATATGACATTGTTGATCTTGTAGAATTTTGGCAAACCTCAACTTTGGTCCAATGTAAGCATTTTTATAATTCGATGCATACAGTTGCAGTTTTGATCTCTTACCAAAATGTTTATTCGTCTTCACCAGACCCAGCAGTGTTTCACATGAAAGATAAAAAAAAAAATTGAGTATTCTACATGAAGGATTATGCTCTTATTCTGGCACCAAATTGCTAGGAGCACAGTTCAAAAAGATCAGTTGAACGCTGCTTTACTTGCAGATTCTTGCAAAAGTTGCATTAGAAATGTATGCATTGTTCATATCATTTCATTCTTTTTCTAACAGTAATAATTAATAATCTAGTTAATATACACAAAGTACATGTTTGTTATTTATGTCTTTAACCGGCATAGTGTATACATATTGCATAAACAACTTTTTTTTTTTCTAAATATTTTTTATTGCGACAAGGCTAATTTGTACACAAATGCAAAACTTTAAAGAAAAGGGTTTCATTTTTCTTAACCATTTTTTTCCAACATTAAGCATATGTTTAGTCTTTATACAGTGTATTTCAATAGAAAATATATTTATTTTAGTAGGATTTTAACACATACATGAGTGGATTTTGCATATATAGGTTTGACTGTTATCCCCACGGGGCAAGCACTTTTGTGTAACGAATAAATTAATATGTAATATATGAACTATTTTGAAGTATTTGGTTTCAATACCATGAGGTATATTGGAATTGTTCTTTTATTTAAAGTTGTATTGTGTTAGGAAGGTTGAGGATGTATGGATTCCATATTAAGTAGACATTTTTAACTCTTTCTTCTATTGAGATTCTGGAGTGTATCCAGTCCATGTTGAATAGGAATTTGATTCGATTATGAATTGTTTCTATTGGTGGAGGGTTTATTTGTGTCCAGTGGGCTAGAAATGCTTTTTTAGTTGCGGCTGCTATTTTTATTAATAGTGTTCGATTGTATCTGTTTAAGTTCTCAGTTTGATTGGGGTTGTATATACCAAAAATCGCCCATTCTGGGGTAATTTCTATCTGTAGCTTGTCTTTGCGGTATTGTTGGATTTCTCTCCAGATTTGTTGTATTATTATTATGCAAGACCATAGACAATGGTATAGATCTCCGTCTTCTGATTCACATTTTGGGCATTTCGATGATGTTGGTAGGCCTAGTTGAAATCTTTTGATGGGTGTCAAGTAGGTCCAGTGAAGTATTTTATATGTTATGTCATGGTATATTCTGGAGATCAGTTGTTTATCCATTGATATTGTTGCTTGGATCAATTTTTGAAGTGTGAAGTTTGGGAAGTATTTGGTCCAATGTGTTATG
>WMED01030762.1:0-10049 GCA_019650415.1 Pipa parva | reverse complement strand
GTGTTACTAAGGCATATTAAAATGACTTGGATATCACCGAGACTAAGACTGGTCACTAAGGAACCTCCAGTGGTAGTATTTGTAAAGTTTAGCAATTGTATACATTAAAGAGTATCATTAAGGTAGATTTAAATTCAGTGAGATCTGGTGAGTCTATCCCTGCATTAAACATTATTTTGTTTTGGAAAAAAACTGTTAGGAGTTATCAATGTGTTTTAAATCTGTAAGCGCTGTAGGGATGAAAGATCTTAAGAATGAGTTCAAGTGCTTGGTCCTAGTTTCTAGGAAAGCCCAGACCACCTCATTATTCACAGATGCCCTGGGTAATTTGTTGCAGGGAGGACCACGATTGAAGAGCCAGAATAAAAGAGCTGGAAAAATGTCAAAACCAATCAGCAATCAAGAGGATAGATAACAGGGGGTCTAGGTAGACAGCAAGGTTCCATGGAACCATTACAAATGTGATAAAGGAAGAAGAGCAGTGCGGTGGTTCAGTGGTTAGCACTGCTGCCTTGCAGCTCTGGATTCAATTCCACCCTGGACTTCATCTGTATGGAGTTTGTATGTTCTCCCCGCACCTGATTGGGTTTCCTATGGGCACTTCGGTTTCCTCCCACAATCCAAAAACATACATCTGTCTATGTGTGTGTGATTGAATAGGGAAACTAGATTTTAAGGGACTGAAGGGGCAGGGACTGAAGTGAATGACGAATCTTTGTAAAGTGCTGCGTAATATAGTAGCTCTATATAAATAAAAATGAATGAAAAAAGGTCAAGTCAGGAAACAGAGTTAGAAGTCAGTCTGGAGTCATAAATATCAAAGCAAATCAAACAGGACTTTGTCATTAACTGTACAAAACATTGACCAACTTGAGCATAGATAAGAGTAAGAGATAGAACTTATAGAGGCCTGTGAATTGCCTGACAATTGGCACCGGAGAAGAATGGCAACAGGTTAACTCAGTTCATGTTTTGCTGACTTTATAAAATAGCATTAATGCAGAATATCAGAATACAGAGTGCAGGTAGTCTTTGTAGGTTACAGAAATCTTAACCTAAGCATGAACTCTTACAAGTTTGGATCCAACTCAGAATATTTTGGCCCACTGTACTTTTGTTTTATTGTAAAGCAAGCAATTTCCCACTGTCAACTATTTCTCATACATTATACTTAACAAAATGTAAGTTAAAATCATTTTGGAAAAATAAAGGATTTTGCATGTAGAGCGTATAATATTTAGTGTCAATAGTAAAAAAAAAAAAAAAAAAATAATACTAATAATCCAAGGTTTGTGGCTTTGCACAAGTAGTTTCTATGGCAGCTATAATTTGTTATCGGATGTCCAAAGAGTGAGTCATAAAGCAATGGCTATTTCCTTTGGTACAATATATTGTTACTGGCATAGGATATTAATGTTCTTAGTCTGATCTGTCTAGGTGGTCTTTAAATAAATGGCCAAGCAATATTTTGCACTGGAAACCTTTCTGGTGAAGTGTGGGTGTATTTGATACCTGCCAAACTATAAATGATGAGACATTTATGTTAAACTGCTCAAATATACTCCTACAGAGAATATTATCTAAGCATTATTACAGGAAATATGCTATATTACTAAAATCTATCATAAAATAATGTTTTGAAAAATTATCATATATATTATACGGACATTAAATTTTGCTGAATGAAAGAACTTAGCTATTATCATGAATTGTCACTCAAGCCTCTGTTATTATGAAGATACATACGCAAAGTCTATTTTACCGTCTTTAATCTCTACAGAAATATGCAACAGCTAGAGAGAGAGAAAGAGAGAGATAGGAGGATCAATCAATGGATAGATGGAGAGACCAACAGATAGACTATCATCAGATTATAAATGATCAAAACGAAAAAGATTATTTTAACAACTTATATCATCTAAAATAAATATATTGAAAAGTTCAATTCAAGATATTTGTAGAACATAAACGCCGCAGTGGAAAAGTTGAAAACTGAAATAATGAAAATGATACCACCTTGCCCAAGAGGGTGGTACACTGCAAAGTTTATTGAATCAGAGAGAGAGTCTTTGGATAAAGGATTCAAAAACACAGTATTATCCCCTTAGCATTTAAACAAGGTTTAAAGAAGAACTAAAGTTAAAAAAAATGTATTAAAAACTTACCTTATATTAAATCCCACCATTGCAGTCACAGCTTCATCCAGACTGTAATTTGTCTTCACTGAGGCAGAGCTCACATTGCTTGGCTGACACAAGAGCTAGCACGAAGCTCTGCTGGCATATGGAAATAGGTTTCAAAATCATCACAGTCATTGCAGGGAGCATTCTCATTGGCCTGGCAATGAACGTGATGACATTGAAACCAATTTGGACTACCGATTTGATAAGAGGGCGGGGCTTCATGCTGGCTCCTATGTCAGCCGAAGCGCTGTGAACTCTGCCTTGGTGAAGACAAATTACAGTCCAGATGAAGCTGTAACTGCAACGGTGGCTGCAACGGTTGAACTTAATATATGGTAAGTTTTTAAGATCTCTTTTTTTTAACTTTAGCTCTTTTTTAAGTTTTTTTTTAAATTTAAATGCCATATTGTATTTTATTTTTGAAATGAACAATCACTTTGTTGTATGTAGCTACCGTGGCCTGGATGCCCCCTCAAAAAGATACAAGCAACAATGACTTTTTAGCAGCAACGCAATTGAATGCAAATTATTCAATTCAAATATATTCTAATAATTAATAAAATAGCTATTTTGTAAGTTTTCAAAAGTACAAATCTTTGTTTTGATACTATTAGAAATTGGAACACTTGAGATCACAAAATCCTTCCAGTTGTGTTACAGTTTTTTTCAGACAATTTTGCCAGTTGCTTTATTCTCCCACTGTCATGGAAACAGAGGTGAGAAACATAGATGGTTATTGGCTAAAGTGAGAATTCGATTGTCCAATTCTCAGACAGTAGATTCCCATACAAAATGCATGACAGCGATAATTCTAAAGTCTCGACCACGACAATATTTCCATAGTAAAGTCACAACAATATTTGCATAATGATGTCGTGACTGTGACAGAAGCAGTTTATTGTGACTGTCTTTAGCTGGAGAATTTATGCCTTTACGCAATAATTTGGACATTTGTCAATAACCCCCATAATCTGAAGTTTGATGAAGTACAATATTCCTTTCTGTGATCCCAGGAAATACAGCTCTTAAATAAGCCCATAACACATTAATAACAATTAATAATCAATAATTTAAATCCCCTCAAGGTCAATTCAGCTGATACCCTAACAATACCATTAAATAATATGGTGAAAGGAAGTAATTCAATTCTCACTCTAATTGATCAATCCAATCTAATTTTCTGAAGCAAAACTCACTTAACTTCAACAAATTAGCACATATTCATGTCATATAGAAATCAGAAATCCTTGTACTTAGAAAAAACATTATTAGTAAACATTAAGAGCAACATGACTACTTTTAAGCAAATTAATCTTAATTAAGAAATGAGCTAAGTAGAAACCTGCTCAGGAACCAAAAATACTTTTTGAGATAATTTATAAACCTAACTCCACTAAACAATCAACTCAGTCAGCTGTATTAATAGCTTTAAACCATGAAAGGTAAAAAATTAAAAACCACATTATCTACATTTAGTATTGTTAAGTACAAGGCTCTGCGGGTCGTGAGGGTGGAGTTGGCCCCCAGTTATCGTTTCAAATGTATTGCTATCCCTGACTGCTTTGTCTTCTCTTCTTTTGAGGTTCAGGCTGTCCAACTTTTCTATCCCCTACCCTTACATGTTGCTGTTATATATAGGTGCCCTCTGCTTCCTCACCTGCCGCTTTTCTATCTGACTTTGAAATCTGACTAGCCAATTTTCTTTCTAACAAAAGTCCCACACTCAATATGAGGGACTTTAACTGTCACATTGATGACCTCTCTCTATCTTGGCCTTTTCATTTTCTCTACTTAACTTCCTCTTTGACATTCACCAGTGGACTAACTATAGACCCATAGATCACTTTCTAGATCTGGTTTTTACAAAACATGATTCTCTCTCTGCTCTTAATATCAGCCCTTTCCCTCGCTCTGATCATCACATTCTTAAATTCTCTCTCATATTCTCCTACTTCACCTCCTCCACCCCCTAAAATGTCTATTTGCAACACATGTGCCATTGGTCAGCAAGCCCTTGCTACTTCTCTCTCCTCAAGCCTATCCTCTTCCCTGTCCTCCTCTGGTCCTGATGCACTGGAAACTTCCTATAACACCATTTTATCTACTACTATTGACTCATTTGCTCCCCTGCAGCCTAAACCAATTCATTTTAATAATCCCTGGCTGAATGCAGAAATGCATTTTATTAGATCCTGCACGCATTGTGCTGAACGTATTTGGAGGAAATCCCGTTCCCAGGCAAACTTTCTGCATTATAAGTTCTTGCTCTTGTACCTTAACTCCTCTCTCTCCCTAGCCAAAAAAATCCTATTACAAGACTCTCATAAACCAGAAAAAAACAAATCTACATTGTCTGTTCTCCATTTTCAACACCCTTCTATGTTCCTTGTCCTCAGACTTGCAAACCCCCCACACACTCTCAACAAGATTTTACCAACTTCTTTAGAAATAAAATTGATAATATCCACAACCAGTTTTCTCAATCACTCCCTTCTTATTCAAATTCTCCATGCGCTTGGTATTCAAAATCCAGTTGCGTCTTTTCTGGCTTCCTATCTTTCTGAGCATTCCTCTTTTGTCTCTCATGCAAATGACGCATCTTCTCCTGTCCAGCTTAGGGTGGGGGTGCCCCAAGGCTCTGTCCTTGGCCACCTCCTGTTCTCCCTGTACACTTTTTTCTTTGGTGATTTCATCAATTCATTGGTCTTCAGTTTCCCTTGTATGCGGATGATACCCAAATTTACTTATTCACTCCTGTGCTAACACCTGAAATACAGATTCAAATTTGTAGCCAACTCAAATTAGTTCTAGCTAAAACTGAATTTATTATTTTTTCACCCAAACCTGGGAAGTCATGAATAGACGTGAATACGGGCATATACGTGACTGTTTGGACTTTGATGAATGACTCCCTCCTTGGACCAGTTGGGGCTTCTTGGAGCATCAGGATCCAAAGTGGCCTTTGAATAGTTTGTAGTTAAGACAAGAATCTGATTATATAACAACTATTAGATTAAGAAATCATTAATAGTAAATTGATATTTAATTCAATATTTCTTAAGGTCTATTTAGAAAGTTTATTGAACTGATTCCTCTAAGCAAACTGTAAAGGCTTGAGCTCAATTATGGGGCTAACCAGATGGCTATATAAGACTTTCCCACCCCTACCTTAGCACCCAGTTATTGAGTTCCTATGTTACCTGTCTGCCAGTCACATTGTTCTCTGTTTACTCTTACTTACATAAAATTATTGAGGAGCTGGCATTGCCCTTCACAGCACCACTCCCTACTACCAGGCTCAGCTCTGCTGTTGCCCCAGGATTACTAACAGAACTAAAGGATCAGTTTCCTTCACTTTAGTGCTATTTCCTGCTACCCCCTATTGAATGGCTTCCTGCTACTGATTTATCAGCCCAACTCTGCTCACTCCAATCCAGCTCTTCCTGTTATCACCTGTGGTGATAAGTAGATGGAGTAATCTCCAAAAAAAGGAGTGTCCAGTCCTGCAATTTTGTCTGGTTGTCCTATACATGTTCTTGTTCACCACAGCACCTGTAGATACTTGTACCTGCCCGCAATCAATTAACCTTAGTTTAAAAGGTGTTGTTGTATTCTGCAGAATCTGTTTAATACCTACCCTGTGCTAAATCTTGTCTGCTTTTCTCCTGCCAATGCCACATTGTACCTTCTTATTCCTCACTCAGCAAAGGGACTTCTATCTAGTTCTAGTTTGAGTAAATTTGAGATAACTACCAGATTTCAATATTGTTTACAACCTGGTGTAACCCTACCATTACCATTATCATCAGCTAATTATTAAGAAGGACGTATATTTCATAGGAAATATGTAGTGATCTGAGCTGGCAATATTTAGTAGGAAAAACTATATATATATATATTAAAAAAAATGAATATTGCAATATTTGGTGACACCTTTTTTTTATTGGACTGAGGGGGTTATTCACTAAAGTCCAAATTGTTGTGTATAGGTGCGAATTCACCAGATAAAGACAGTCGCAATAGGCTGCTACTGTCACAGTCGCATCTTTATAATGAGAATATTGTTGCAGTCGTGACTTTGTTATGGGAAAATTGTCGCAATCTTAACATAAAAAAATTGTCACCACTTTACAATGGGGAAATTGTTGCGGATTTACTATGGGAATCCGCTGTTTGAGAATTCGACAGTTGAATTCACACCTTAGTGAATAACTCCCTTCACAGTCAGTTTAGTTAGACAAGCTTCCAAGGCATCTGTTCTATCATTCTCAAGTCTTCAAGTAATACTTTTTTTCAAGACTTGAAAAAGAGAGGACAGACCTCTCGAAAGCTCGTCTATTTAAAATGAATGTTGAAAAAGGTGTCACCAAGTAGTGCAATACTTTTTTTGGCATCTATAGACTAACACGATCACTCCATCCTACCTTATATATTTTTATAGAGAGAGAGAGACTTGTATTCAAAGAAAAATCTAAAATAAGGATACTCAAAGAGTTAAACATTGAAAGGATAAATATGAAAGCATTCTAATACTTTGCTATTTGAGGCTTTTTGCAGTAACTATAAAGGCAAAGAGATGAACCACTAGAAGGCTAAATATCAATATCAAATATCAATAGACAAGCTGGTTCAACAGGTTAAACTGCCTTTCAAAGACAAAGACAGAGTTCACACACTGATTTGTAGTACAATACAACCAAGTCTATAGATTTAAATAAAGTATCACAGAGACTCTTGATAACAGTGAATCATGTTAAAAACAAGGACAATGTGTGTAGTAGTTGGCTGGGTTTATTCATCATTTCTTTGCATAAAACAACTTAATCTAAGAAAAAATCATCAGTAAAGTAGTGTAATAAATCCCAACGTTTACAGTGAAAGCAAGCAAACCTTCCATTATGTTGTCAGGAATATCCACTGCAAACATTCTCTGTTCTATGCACCTAGAAACTATTAAAGTTTTTGTCTTTGAGTGGAACATTCATCAATACAACATATCTCTCAAGTCTCTCTTATACTTTATTGATAATGTTAACATCTAGACGGAGATGCCTACTAGACTGATTCTATTCTCACTCTTGCTCGATAAGGCACCAAGAAAGGAACATCAAACTTTTACTTCTTGATTACTGCAGACAAGCCATTTGTATGCTATAATGTATATTTCATTGATATTTATAATGGTACTTATTTATATTTGCATATCAAGTTTAAAGAGATTTTTACCCTTGGCCAATGAGTCATGAACCATTATACATAGTTGCTTATGAAGCTGTATCCGCTTTAACTAAGCAATCTTTTTGAAATATAATTAAATATAATTCCTTACTGCATCTTCTACTACACCCCTGATTAGAAAGAAAAACAACGAGCAAAATTTATGGTCTTTCTGAATTTACCGAGAGAAATCTCATTTTGTTCTCCCGAGATTTCTTTCAAGATCGAGTTTTTTGATCTTGAGTTTTCAAAAAAAAAATTTCCATGCAAAGAGTAGCCATATTTTACATTACTAGCATGGCTACCGTTCCATCAAAAAAAATTGAAAAATCAGGATCGAAAAACTCGATCTCGAAAGAAATCTTGCGAGAACAAAACAAGATTTCTCTCAATAAAGTCGGAAAGACCCAGAGCGATCTTTCCAACTTTAATAAATTTCTCCCACAATGACTACATACCGTATGTGTTTGACTAATTATGTGCTAGCAACTGCAGTTAGACAACATACAGTAGCCATGACTTTTCTTTGAATACATGGATTAGCTTAACACTGAAACAAATAGTGTTCTTTAGGTAATTCAGATCTACAGAAGGAACACATTGGGGGTTTTTATAAAAGTTGAAAAACTTTTCAACTAGTTAATGCTGGAGAACATAAATTTTTTAAAATGTTTTATTAAATTTTGCTGTTTTTGCCCTATTTAAGAAGCTGTGCAAAGCAAATTTTATCAACAAAATTGTTTGCCTGTCTCAGGCTGGCGCATAAAGTAATTTTTTCCTATGAAGTTGACCCTGTGACTCTACCACATTTGGGGATGTTTTCCCATAGAAAAAAGGATACCAATATCAATATAAAATGGAAGGTGGACATAACTGGTAAACCCTGGCAAAGAATGCTATTTCAACAGATGGATATTGATCAATAAGAATTTTTGACACTGGAAAATTGTTTTTGAACCTATGTAAATCAGCGGAATTGGAAAGTACAGCAAAGCATTAATGGCTAAACGAATTGAAAAGGTCAAAATGAGTTTTATTCATTAGAAATATCTCACAATGTGTTGATGCATCTGTTTTTTGCAGTGCATGATAGACAATTCATTTCAATGAAGTGGACATGATGGATCAGTATAGGCAGGGTTATATCCTAGGATGTATGCCTTTTGTTCCCATCACATTCTAGTAGGAATGGTACACTTTATCAGTTACATGTGCATTAGTATGTAATATAGAAAAAAAAGGCATTCTATTGCAAAGCAATATACTTGTTAAGGATATAGTGGACCCTCTTATCACTGTGGCCCTCAGTCTCACCCACCCATTTGTGATAGCTGGATATAAGAAGAAATTAGACACTGTCTCTTTAAGAGGAGGACTGTCACTTTATGTAGGTGCAGGTAGAAGAGCAGGATACTAAGAATAGGAACAGGAAAGGAAGCTGGATACAAGACTAGGGACTACAGGGACACAGGAGCGTAAAGTGGGGAAGAAATTCAGGCCATGAGTGCCTGTAAATGCACCGCAGGGTAGCAGAGGGAGGGAACTTTTGACATGCATTATTAGTAGGGAATGATGCATGTCTTTCAAAAGGAGCGTCTGGCCTCCCATGCACAGAGTGCCACTGCCCAGACACGACGAGGGGTATCTGCAAAGACAGAGGCACTGCTGGATTGTGGTGAAGGTATGTAACAATGAATACTACAATGTATATTAATTCGGAATGTTTTACCCAGCACACATTCAAGCCCCTTGCCTTCTTACATTCTGCATTGGCCGTGCAGTCTCCAAAATTCTACTCACCTCATCTATGCCCTGGTTTCAATAAATCTAAACATATGTAGCCCTTTCTGCAGTTGCTCTCATGTGCAACACATCAAATTCTTACCCACTGAACTATTGTTATTACAGATTATTACCCACTGTCCATCAGATCTAGTAAAAGTAATCTGGTTGTTACCAACTATACAGAAAAACTAGAAAAATAACCTGTTTGTTACCCGCAGTGCAGCAAATCTAGTAAAACTAATCTGGTTGTTACTCGCTGTGCAGCAAGTATACTAGGAAGTAATCTGGTTGGTACCTGCAGTGCTGCACATCTAGTACAACTAATCTGGTCAGTACCCATTGTGCAGCAAATCTAGTAAAAGTAATGTGGTTATTATCTGCTGTGCAGAAAATCTAGTATGACTAATCTGGTTGTAATCCACTGTAGAGCTAGAGATATAAGGTTTATAGTAATACTGACACTTGAATAAACAGGCAGATATTATAAGAAGCGGCTGGCCTGTGCAGTATTTTTACTGTTACAAACAAATAGGGTCACATTTTCTGTGCTGTCATTTAGCTACACAATATATAGGCTATGAGTCATCTGTTTACAAATTGGGCCTACATACACTCCCCCCCCATACACACACACACTTATGAAAATTTAAAACACATGCTTACAAACCTGTATTCATCTCTAAGGGATTAACCATAAAGTATTCATCTTTTTTGCACAGTTATCTGTCACTGGGTACTTAGCGTTACCTAACAGACTGTCTTTCACAGATTCCCCTACAGATTGATACTGTGGTCTTTCAAAGGTTTCTTCACTACCTGGTACCTCTACTAGTGAAGATATTCTTTTAGACACTACACAGAGCT
>WMED01030761.1:0-10049 GCA_019650415.1 Pipa parva | reverse complement strand
GGCATTATATCGCCTGGGTACGGCTCTTCCCGCGGCATTATATCGCCTGGGTACGGCTCTTCCTGCTAAGTAGAAAAATGGGGACCACTGTGTCAGACAGAGCAATTATTGTAAAGTTAAATTGGTAAAGTCAATACAGAATTCAGTAGTTTTATAGGTTTCCCATTGTTTTATTATTAGAGCAGAGAAAGTACTAGGTAGTTGCCACACATTACAATACAAGTATTTAGATACACGAGGTTACCTGTGAAATGTAACCCGTGCCTGTGTTATACTGCACAATTCACTGAAAAAGTAAATGTCACACAGATTAAAGTCTGAACATGTGGCATAGCTCAGCTACAAACACAGAAAGGAAAAAGATTTTTTGCATGTTACCTTTTGTAACATCCCACATTATTGCTGTATTATCTACAGACGCTGAAGCCAAAAAGTTGCTGTCTTGTGTCCAGCAGATGTCGTAAACATCCTCCAAGTGACCCCTGCAAATAACCCAGCTTGGCTTAGCATACATTGCTTCTAGTGGATGTTAAAGCATCAGTAACAGAAAATAAATAAAATATGTGGACTAGCTTAGAGGAGAACTATAAGCTTATATTATCTGTTTTGCTGAAAAGAGCAAGCAAAGTAGTAAAAAAAACTGCTATTTTACTTGTCCTTTTCAGTAAAATAGAGAGAAACCTGAAGAGGAGAGGACCATGGTGGCTGACAAGCACAGAAGATTTCAGCCTTAAGGAACACAGCAGGGGCAATGCTGGAGCCTAACAGTGGTATTGACAAGTATCTCCCCCCCACCCCCAACCCCTTGCTAATTTACCCCTAGACAATACAAGCTTATAGTTCTTCTTTAAAAGTTATTCCTACAGATAATTTTTGCAACAAAAATGAAGAAAAAAAAAAACAACAAAAAAACGAGAGACTCATATATAAACTAAAGTGAAAATCCGTGGCCGCTTAACTCTTTCCCCAACACCCACTTCATTTAAAGAAGCTGGTGGTGAAAATATCAAAACTTCAACCTGGGCTCCTCCATTATTGTTATTTTCCATCATCAAACGCCCACAACGACAACAAAATACGGTAAAAATCAGTTTGAAGCTTTGTAAATTCCACCACCCTTGCATTACATGTGCTGTTAAAACATGCATCAGAAAGAAGGAGCGTCCTCGTTTATTATACACCGCTAAACACTATTTGTAAGTGGGGAAAACTCATCACTATTCTGGGGATCAGACACCCCGTCCTATTTATATTATCACCGACACCGGAAAAGTAAGACTATACATCACACTTTCAAATCTTCCAGACATTTTAGAAGTTTATATTTAAAAGTTTACAGGCTTACAGTTTACAGTCAACGGTAAACAATTAAAGTGGACCTGCTAGGTCCACTTAAGACTGTTTTTTAAGAAGCAGGGAGTTGTCTTAACTGAATGGTAAAAGCAATCAGCTGAGACTGTAGTAAAAGAAGTAAACTCCCTGCTTCTTTTCTGCTCTGATGCCCAACCTGAATCTCAAGTCAGATTGGGCAAGGCTAAATGATGAATGACATTAGCTTAACCAATCAGATCGCTGCTAGATTGTAATGTAAGGGATCTGACTGGACTAACTTTAATGGCAATCATCATTTTAGCTATACACCCCTCCGACTTGAGATTCAAGTTGGGCATCGGCGCAGAAAAGCAGGGAGTACTACAATAGAATTCTGTGCAGATGAATTAAAGGAATAAAGGAAAAAAGCCGTGTATTAGAAAGAATAGCAGTTTTATAGGTGACATGATTAAAACCATGATTAACTTATTAATTAAAAAAGGTACTTCACTAATAAGTATGTACTGTTTTAATAATTTGCTTTTTTTACGATGTAAAGTTAAATGAATTATGTAAAGAATTTAACATTTTTGTCTAATGTAGGCCAGCCTGTACCTCAAGGTTTTAAACACAGTCCAGTTCTCTTTGTTGAGCTCATTTTCATCTTGTTCCTGGAACGGAGTTGGTTCTCCATCTTTGTTTTCATTCAGCTTCCACAACAATATGGCAGCATCTGCGCAGAGGAGGAAAAACACACTTGCACTTAGTCCACCAGCCTTGGGACAATGCTGACAAAAGCATTTTTTTTTTCTTTCTGATGAAAACACCAAAACTTCTACATTCAAAAGAAGGGAGTAAAGCTCTAAAACAGAATAGAAACGGTGCAGGATTTAATTCCCCAAAGAAACAACCATCTCCCCTCTGGGTCCTCATCGTTCTAGAATAATACTAGAAATTCTACTGCTGACAACAAAAACCTCTGCTACACTTGTGCCAAGTCCCACTAGTACTGACCTACATTAACACCCAAGGCTAATCCAGAGAGTTTTTAAGTCAATAAATACCTGCAAGAACAATAGTCATTTATAGACAAAATGCCATTTGCCATCTTTGTCCAACCTTGTCTCATTCGTCCAATCAACCAATGGCCAGAAGAAATGTTAATTTAATTAAAACAAAAAAATTCAGTAACTCTAGGGGTTAGTGCCCCTTTATGGAAGCCTGTAACTAACCCCCAATTTGAAAAGTTGAAGTCTTCGGAGAATTCGAGCATTTACCATTTCACACTTTTGCAGTCACTCTTGTGGGGTAAAGCTGATAAATAATTTTAAAAATGGATTTAAATACTTACCATCTGCTCCCGAGGCCAGGAATTCCCCATTTGGGGAAAATCGAACAACATTAACAGCTTTGGTGTGGCGAATAAGACTGGCCAAGAACTCCACAATTGCTTTTCCTTCGGGATCTCGCTCTACTTTCCACATCTGGCAAATAAAAAATAAAAAAAAGAGCCAAAATCATTTATTGCAAGGAAATGCGTTTGTGGGACAGTCACCCTGTAACAACACCATGGGAATCTGGTGTTTCAATAAAATACTGTAGTGCCCAAACCCAGGGTGTAGTGTATTTAGTCCTGTCACTTTTAAGAGTTCCTAACACCCCTTGGGTCAACTACAGTAAAAAAATAAATAAATGAAATAAATTACATTTCAGGAATGTACCTCCAATGGGTTACTTGTCCTTTAACCTTGCAGTGCAGTATCCCAGTTGGTAGAGACAGACACTCAGCAGTCCAGATGCTTTTCCAAAACGTTTTCCAAACTTTAATTCCAAACTCAGCTCAAAACATTTGTACATTATTGCAACATATTTCCAAGGGACACCATAAGTGCATCAAAATCTTGGCAGGTTATAATCCATAGATGTAAAGCAGTAATATTATTTGGCAGGTTATAATCCATAGATGTAAAGCAATAATATTTAAATCCCAAACCTGGGTTCCTCAGCCATGAGACCAGGCACCCCTAGGGGGCTCTCTCTCCTGAGCCCTACATGCTGTATTCTTCTCTCTCCAGCACTTCCCACTAAGAGCTCACATTACTTCCTGCACTAAGATATTTATAAACTCTGTCTGACCCCAGCCTAGGCTATGACTCATCAATACATATTAAATAATATTCACAGTTTTCAGTAGATGGCGCTGTCTACTCATAAAAAGGGCAGATCTCATACCAAAGGATATAAACACAAAGGGAACCTTGGATTGAACAAAAAACACTTTCCCACAAATTATATCAATTTTAGTAGTGTACACTACAATACCATCATATTCAAACCCACCTAGGCGTTTGGTTGATCCACGGGAAGGGAACCATAAGAGTGCTGCTTTTCCTTTACCCCAAGACAGAAAAAAATCCAGCCTAATACAAACTCCTACCTTATGCATTAATACTGGTAGACTTTTGTGTTTCTTTAAGACATAACTAGCCAGTGCTTTCTTGATTTAATTAGAACTACTTGACAGGGCCGTGCTCTGAACAGGGATTTCCATGGCTTTATTGCCATTTCAGCAGCTGTAGGTAGGTACAGGCTAGATTTCTCTTCAGAAGTAACATTTTCCATGCCTTAGTTAGCTTCTACACATTTTCTGCACACGTTACTGGTCTGCTTAGATTTGTGCCATGAGAAGGTACCATTACTATACTATACTTTTAATTCTCGTATCATTCTTTAATAATAAAAAAAGTGAACAGAATTTGTTCCAGTACTGCCTCAATGAGAGACAATGATCGACGGCTAAAACCATAACAAGTGATACAAATCACTTTCATCTGGTCTTTTCCACTATAGAAAGTTCTATTTCCATCTGTTTCTTAGATTCTTGTAATGAACCATTTAAAGTGTATATAAACAGTTTCTTCTGTTTTTCCGATGCCTCCTAAAATAGTACAGTTTCTGTATAAATTGTTCAAAAATGACATCTCAAATAACTTAAATTTTTGTCAGTCCGGTTTTTTACATCAATCGGGAGTGTACAGGAGGGTGTATGATTATTTTACAGGGCGACAGCCAGGGCTGTGGAGTCGGAGTCAGAGTCGGGGCCCATTTTGGTGGAGTCGGAGTCGTCATAAAATGGACAGACTCCCAAAATATATAATAAATTGGTAGAGTTAGTTCATTGCAGTATATGCTGAATATATTCTCATAGAAACGTCCAGTAAAGGTCTGTTCTATTCCTTATGTAGGGATCTAGGCTTAATTGAAATGAATGTGTGCTGCACTTTATGTACATGCTCAGTAGTGAAGCTCCTTGCTACAGATCAGAGGAAAAGGCACTGGAAGGAATGGCTGCACTCATCATAGATCTACTGGAGAAAACAGGATTAAAGAAGTTTGCTCACTACAAAAAGTCATCGTATATTGCTGGATGATCAACAGATTACTAAAGGAAAAGAAGCTCTGACTGAGGTAGCAATTAGGATGAGTGGACTACAGGACTGCCAAGAAGAAGAGGAATTGGGTCTTGCCAGTGCTACTGCCACCATATCTTCAACCTCATCAGATGAAGAGTTTAACTTTGAAAAGTATTTGGATGACATGGAGCAGGCAAAGCGTTGCCGCAGGAAAAAAAGATTTCACTCCCACAGCAAACAGACTGACTGTATTAAAGCAAAATTTTTCACTTGCTCTCAAAGAAGCAGAAGAGTTGAACCGATCATCAAAACTGACTGTGCATGAGGCAATTCCTTTATACCCAGAGATTGTTAGAGATGTTGCCCATGTGGTCACCGCTTTGCCACCAACCCAAGTTAGTGTAGAGAGGCTGTTCTCTAGCCTTAAAATAATTCAGTCAGATTTGAGGTCATCTATGAAAGAGGATCCGATGGAGGCGATACTTTTTCTCAGAACAAATTCATAGACTCCACAAATGTTATTCAGGATGTTTTGGTTGAAAACTGTTTTCATTCCCACTTACTGCAGCGTTTTGCATATTTGCAATTTATTAGTTTTTTGTGTTCTAATTTAGAACACAAAAAACTTTAATAAATTGCAAATTAGTATCCAATAAATATATTTTATGTTCTACCTAAATAGCTTGATTAAAGTATCATAAGGATGATAAAAAGCTTAAATTAAGTTATCTCTTAAACATGCGGCATGTATAAGGGAGTCGGAGTTAGGGGAAATTGAGGAGTTGGAGCTTTGGCTTACCGACTCCACAATGCTGGATGAAGACAACATATGCGTGCCAATGCATCAGTAAAGGAGATCAGTGGGAGCAGCTAAATTTAGAGACATGGAATACCTACTCCTTATGTGTTATTTGACTTTAAGAGCATTTTCAACTAAAATGTAAGGAGCAACAGTGTTCACATTTTTGGCATTGAACATATTAAATTTTGACATGAACATTTCCCAACTTACCCGCACAGCAGTGTCAACTCCTGCAGAAGCCATTCTGTTAATTTTATCAATTCCATGTTGGAAATCAACACTATACACTGGTTCTTTGTTGTGCCAAGCAATCTCACATGTAATAACCTTCATTCTGGGTAAGGAAACAACTCATTAAAATAGTTTCTGTCCAGTAATCTGGACTTGGTATCACTACAAGCTTTGCAAACACCTCATCTGTCAGCCATGCTGCAGAGCAATTGTCCACAAACTAGTAAAATGCGCAGTCTATTTATGCCCACTAGTAATATTGTTGTTCTAAAATACATATTTGGAGTAATAAATTGAGCATTTGTACACACTGTGTAATTAGAGCAAAACAGAGGGCAAAAATGCTCTGTGCATACAACAAACAATTCCTTGATTTGTTTCTGTTCAGGAAAGCATACTATTTCTAATATTTAACATTTTTACAAGCATTTTCCCATCAATTAAAGAAATGGCACAAAAAATCCACAGCCTTTCTTTTCAAAGCCACCTCTATTTAATTATTTCTGCTTCTTCTGAATTTCAGCTCTACCCCAAGTTTAGAAAGGTGGTGTCGTGGGCATTGACTTCTTACAGAGCAGGTGTGAAAGTCAGCACTGAGTGTATGCCTCATTGCTATTCACTGTACCATGTGACATTCACCATCCAGTCAAATAATACGCTCAATGTGTCACAGTTCATTAAAATATTAAGAAGGATCCGATATGGCTGGAACCCTTCTGTAGCCAAGATTCAAGTAGAAATGAAGAAGATAATAGAAAAGAGGTTCCTGCACTCCCAACGGTTAAAAACAAAAATTTATTTAATTAGCAGTAAAAGCAGGATACATGAAGTAAATCCACAAACAATTAAAAGCAGATAGTGGCCCCCCTAACGCGTTTCGTGCATTGATTAAGTGCCCTAATGCACGAAACGCGTTAGGGGGGACCACTATCTGCTTTTAATTGTTTGTGGATTTATTTCATGTATCCTGCTTTTACTGCTAATTAAATAAATTTTTGTTTTTAACCGTTGGGAGTGCCGGAACCTCTTTTCTATTGTATTCAGCAGTCTTGGCATTGTTCCAGAGCACCCTGTCTTTTCATTAAAGAATTTCACAACATGGACTACCCATGGGATTGAGCATACTGACCAGTCTATTTCTAGAAATGAAGAACTGCAGCTCAGACCCAACCCACAGCTATAGTCTATTATGATCAATTTTAAACCATTTAGTCTCCATAATTAAAAAAACATATTTGTGGGGGTGGGAAGAAGCCTTTAATTTCATAGCATACATCGTTGTCAGCTGAGAATATGTATGTATTGAGTATGTATTTGCAGTATTAGGAACTTAGGAAACTGGAGACCAGAAGATGTGTTAAACTGGAATTCATAAATGGGACAATTACTCACACTGAATCAGAGACAGTAGAATTAATAACCACTAAATCTTACTGAGTCTATCCAGACAATTAGTAGCTGATGAGTAATTACACACTCACTGATTGACTGACTCACTGACTGACTCACTGAGACTCACTCACTCACTGATGGACTGATTGACTCACTGATGGACTGATTGACTCACTGATGGACTGATTGACTCACTGATGGACTGATTGACTCACTGATGGACTGATTGACTCACTGATGGACTGATTGATTGACTCACTCGCTCACTGATTGACTCACTGATGGACTGATTGATTGACTCACTGATGGACTGATTGATTGACTCACTCACTCACTGATTGACTCACTGACTGATTGACTTTCTGACTGATTGACTGTCTCACACTGATTGACTGTCTGATTGACTGTCTCACACTGATTGACTGTCTGACACTGATTGACTGTCTGATTGACTGTCTCACACTGATTGACTGTCTGACTGATTGACTGTCTCACACTGATTGACTGTCTGACTGACTCACACTAATTGACTGTCTGACTGATTGACTCACACTGATTGACTGTCTGACTGTCTCACACTGACTGACTGACTGTCTGACTGACTATGCAGATCAGGGATAAATATTCCTACATGCCAGAAATAAGCCTGACCTCAGTATTAACCATCAGATGGTCTATGTAATAGTACTGGCAGAATAGCAGACACTCACTCGGTCACGGGAAAGTCTGATCACCGGTTACCGGTTACCCGCCCGGGGAGATCTTCTCTCGCCTGTCAAGATGTTTGAAGCTAAGAAGCATTTCCCGCGCGCGCCCTCTTGCTCCCCGCCCCCTTTCCGTAGAGTATAGTGTAGTATAGCAAAACCGCCCCGCCCCCTACCATAGAGTATGGCGTAGTACAGAGAAGCCGCAGCGCTCCCTACCATAGAGTATAGTGTAGTACAGAGAAGCCACAGCAACCCCTACCATAGAGTAGGACAGGGAGCCGCAGCGCCATCTAGTAGCTGGAAGCTGCAGTGTGCCGAATAACCGCCAATACAAGTCTGCAGTGCGAGCAGTGGTGCTGGGGGAAGGGCAGAGTTTCTAGCTACATAAATAGACATGTTTCTGCTAGGGCAGGGGTCTCAAACTCAATTTACCCGGGGGCTGCTGGAGGTAGAGTCTGGGTGAGGCTGGGCCGCATCAGGTTTTCCACAAGAAAACAACAGATTAAAAACAATACATGGCCCTTTGTGGGGCAATATGCAGCTCTGCTGGGAAATTAGCACCTTTGTGGGGAAATACGCGGGTCAGCGGGGCAATGTGCGGCTTTATGGGCTACCGGCACATCTGTGATTTTTTAAAAAAAATTATAATTGGAGTAAATTTTATGGCTGGAGGGGGCAAGCTGGGGACACTGGGCGGTATTGTGGGGGGAAGGGGGGCATGGGGCCATTGGGGATTAGTTTAATGTTTTACAATGGTGGCCGTGGGGTGGGGGGTTTTTACTTACCCCCCGGCAGAGTTCGGCAGCGCGTGCTGTTGCTGCCAGGAGCACATTAGAGGAAAAGGAACCCGGAAGTGCTGATCACATGTGCTCCCGGGTTCCTATTGGCTCCTTTGACCGATAGGGTCACAGGAGCCCTACTCTTTACACAGTGGAGTGCAGGACCGGGGGCCGCGAGTTTGAGACCCCTGTGCTAGGGGGATCCAGTTCACTCCTCTGTGCCCATGCTTGGCATAGCTACACTATGCAATGGGGCTGGGTGTCTTACAGACACATGTGTTGGACCTAAACTGAATAATCACATTTACTCTGTGCGAAGTGAAATACATAAATGTAATGCTTGATTTACTGATCATTTAACTAGAAACCCTTGTTAAAACCCTGGGCAATATCAGCGACTTTACTAAATACCTATAAGAGAACCGCATTATCCCTTTAAACGCCCTGGGAATCGTGCCATAGGGAGATCCATGTCGCTTGAGACAAGAACCACGTCCTCGATTTATCTGAAAGTAATACTTCATTACTAAAACCATAGAACTGATTCCATGTACTGCTGGATATGTAACGGCGGACGCCTACAGCAAGGTAAATTATATACCGCTTGTGTCTGAGGAATTGGGCTATTCCGAGTTCGGTTAACCTATACAAAGGCATTTGTTCCAAGGCCTAAATTTGCTAAACTCAAAAAGGTCAGTGTCACAACTGCAGTTTGATCAAAAAATATAGATTTTTTTTTTTTCTGTTCGAAACATTTCGATGGAATTTTTTCAGTTGTTCGAAGGAAAAGTACATAAATACACTGGTTACATCAAATAAACATGAAAAGGTTGAAATCGACCATTTTTTTAAGTTTAGTAAGTTTCACTTTAAGCCTTTAGTGTCCCTTTAATATTGACATACTGCCGACTCCGAAAATTTGACAAACAGGGCACCATACCTGAAAATTTCTTAGTTGTGACCTAATCATTCAGTTGGTACTTTGCTTCTCCCTGGAACATCAGGACTCTGGTGGCAGGTCCAGTTTAAAGGAGAACTATAGTCAGATTACATCTTTACATATGCAGTACTGTAACTTAGTGAGAAGCGTTTCTCCCCAGTAGTTGTTTCATGTAAAGTAGGAGGATTTATTAGGCAGCACAGGAAAACTCCGGCACCAGGAAATGTGTGTGACGTGTACTGTCCAGTTTTCCATGAAAAGGTTCCCTCCCCTGGACATTTTTACCTAATGTGCAATGTACTGTAATGCCTGCCTACAACTTACCTTTCCTGAGCCCCTGCCTGTGTAGTCTCGTGCATTCCAAATGTAAACAAGCATGATTGATGACTCCTAAAAGGTCTACACACCGATTACCTATTAGCAGTTAGACAGCTTTTTCTTCTTGTGTTGCCTAACTTGCAAGAGGGAAAGGGA
>WMED01030760.1:0-10049 GCA_019650415.1 Pipa parva | reverse complement strand
ACCATGTTGATAATTAACACATGGACCAATGCACTTTTCATTCAACGTCAGGGGAAAAGTTTTACATAATTTAATATCCTGTGACAACGCAAGGTCATCAATTTTTTCTTGCCTATCTAAAGGAAAAAGTGGCAATCCCTAAAATTGTTTTCATACTTGGGATACTGCTGTAAAATGCGTTAACGTCTTAAAGTATCATAACTAGGGGATGCTGCGACAAATTTCATGTATTCTCTGTCTAGCTGTGTCATACTTTTTATGTGAATGATACAGTAGTTTCTCTATATTTAGGGATCCAGTCTCCTCTCTGATTGTATACAGTTCTTTCTTATCATTGTTCTTCTACTTTTATCAAGACACCTTTCACTGTTAAAAAAATTCTAACGCTGTTAAAGTAAATCATAACATTTATGACCTCATAAAATGCATTTTGTTTTCTCAAACCAATTCAATCGCAGACTTCAAAATGTAGCAAGTTGTTTCTATCTGTAGGTTTGAGATAAACCCCTGTAAATAAATATAAGAATCCACAATCTTAACCAAAAATGTCCAAAAAATTGGGGGTCATGGGTATGAGCCACATAAGTGAACTCATTCACCATTTCCCAAATATTTTGACCATATGCTGGATGTACCAAAACATTTACTTTTTTAAAAGTATACGTAAATTGGCGCATGCAGGCGCTCTGCTGCCACTCATCATACAGCCCAGTTTCTACACAAAAATACCCATCCTTAAAGTAAATGAATTGTGATACAAAATGAAGAATATCACATCAAAATGCTATATTTTAATTAGTGATATCATGCTTCATCATACTACTATGTACAGTATATAATCTATAACATTGTCATGAAGTTTATATGTGTATAATGAGGGAAGAAAAGAGACAACCTGTTATATCAAGCAAACACTCACTGAGGAACTCAGTAGTATCCTTCAAACAAGTTGTTAGGGTGCCCACTATAGGTTATAGTTTACCATGAACATGCTTTAATTGAGTAGATGAGGTCATTATATATACTATTAGATTAACCGCCTTCCTGCTTCCTCTATGTAAATCTAATAATGAATTATCGTCCTCCAAAGCTTTCTTTTTAGAAATTGATATATGATGGGGTACATACACATTAGTTTCCCACAATCCACTTGCTTTCAAACATACAGTCAATTCATAAGCATCAAGCATTTTATTCCGTAAACACACAAGTGCTACATTCACCCATTGCATTTAATATTTGTACAATAGAATTGAGATCTCCAATACTGGACTCAACCTCATTATTCATCACAATACCAGACTTTTAGAGCAAGAAAAATGAAAAAAGTTCAATACTAAACAGGTTTTAGAGAATTTGATTGGACCATATACAACAATATTTTTTTAAGTTAAAATACAGGGCAAACTTTATTGTTCTAGTTGACATGAAATTTCTCTGCACACTTACTTCCCTATATTGTTTTTAGACCCAGCAACTTTAGAGGTTGCACTTCGATTAAACTATCGCACTATCCAAACTACGATATTCAGCTTGAAATTTTATTTGCAAATGACATTTGCATTTCCACATAAATATAAGACTGCTAGGAAAGTGATGACATTCTATAATGAGAAGCCTTGAGGCATACACTACTTACTTTCTGAAAATAACAGATGTTTTAAACAAGGACATTGGAAGAGTTGAGAAAACACTTCAAATATGGTATACATTAAATTACACCAACCTTTATGAAAATATCTTGTAAATGTATGTGGTGGAGAATGTGCCAAAATATATTGAACTTTAGCAGAATAGTTTATTTTAATTGCATTAGATTGGTAAAGCTAAATGCTGATTGGTTGCTATAGGTTCCTTCACTAAATCTACTTCAAGTTGGGCAGTGCGGTAGCTCGGTGGTTAACACTGCTGCCTTGCAGCGCTGGGTTCTGGGTTCAATTCCACCCTGGACTTCATCAGCATGAAGTTTGTATGTTCTACCTGAACCTGCGTGGGTTTCCTCCCACAATCCAATAAACATACATCTGTGTGTGTGACTGAATAGGGAAACTAGATTGTAAGCTCCATGGGGCAGCGACTGAAGTGAATGACAAATCTCTATAAAGCGCTGTCTAATATATCAGCTCTAAATAAATTAATAAATACAGTATAAGTGGCTAGTAACCCAGTTTGACATATGAAAGCGGTAAACCTTTTTACACATTGCATCACATAACAATCTAAGGGGGATATATATAAAAACTGAAAACATTTTCTCATATCGATATACGTTTATATAATAAATCGCCGATATCAAACTTTATAAAGCGCTTCTGACCCTTTCTATCATTGAAAAGTGTTCGCTTGGTTTAGGGTGGCGAAAACTCATTATTTCCTCTTCGAAAAGATCAGCAATATCAACGCAAAAGGAGATCCACTGAAAGCAATGTAAAGCGTGGTGGTATTAACGCATCAATACATTTTATTCGTCACTACATAAATTGAGAGAATAAAACATTATGAGTAAACTACTTCATGGCCATCTGTATGTTATATTCTCTTACACAGGCAGCAACATCACAGCTTCATGTATGCATAAAATATCTGTTTCAATTGTGAAAAAGAATGGAAAATTCTAGAATGTTCCCTCTGTCAGGTGAAATACAAAAGAAAGATTTCTGTGACTAGCAAAAATGAATACATTGATCATCAATGAAAGTCTATCAAATGTGACAGTTTATAGTACAATCCCACCTGCTGTAGAGACTCACAATCTCATACTGTAAGGTGTAGATTTTACCCAAATTACCATTACCCAGTTCTTTATAGTTTTATTCTGAAATGCACAATGTTATTCAATTAGTCCACTCACAATCAAGGTGAGGCTTAAAATGTAATATTTCTGCTCATGAATCCACCTACAGCTCTGCCTAATCTCCTAATTCCTGATGGAAGCGTTCGTAGAAGGGGCATTAGATCCCAATACTGCTCCCGCGCATATGTGGAGAGAATAGAGAAGACAGGAACTGCACCTTGAATTGCAACAATCGATTCCGCAAGAATTTGGAAGACAAATGACAGTTGAGAATTATCTAGATTTAATTTGAGGATGTATAGCAAATACATTTCTAAACTGATGTCAGCATAGAAGTCTAAAGAAAGAATTTAGCCAACTGTGGATTATAGTTCTTAAACATCTGAATAGCCACTCGGTACCAATGAATTATATGACACAATTGGCTGGAGCAGGGCCGGCTCTCCCATTAGGCCACATAGGCAAATGCTAGGGGCACCGGGTGTACAGGGGGGAGCTCGCGTGCATTTTTTATTTATACTAGTGTCATTGGAGGTTAGTGGGGGGCGCCGGATGGGGGGGGGGGTTGCTTAGGGCGCCAATAGGGCCAGATCCGCTACTGGGCAGGAGTGTGCCCTATTAGTATTGTACAGCTTAATTTTCCTTTCCTGCACTTCAGAAAATGCATAGTTGGCACATTTACTCACAACTCTGTTTCCTAGTACTTCAGTATGAAGAGTGGATGCACAATAGGCAACAGTTGGTTATTACTGCACTGCATTGGTGTTTGAGTGGCAAGAGGAATAGTAGAACTGAACTTTGCCATGTATCCCATAGATCTATAGCTTAGCAAATACTGCCCCTTGCATCTCTAGACTCTTGCCTCTTGCTACTATGTGCTTTTCTTCTGTCGGTTTTAACAGGCTTGAATGCTAGACTGCTTTACCGGGTATATTAAGTGTTGAGTCACCATAAACTGCTCTGCTAGTCTGTCCATCTATTTAGACTTCTCATGCACTGTGCTAATTCAAGAGTCGGGCACCAGAGTGGGAATATTTTGTGGCTTACACAGTTACTGTTAATTTGAGATGAGAGGCTCCTTAGAGATTTTTGATCACAGACCCATTCAAACATTGCTCCATAGCAATGAAAATCTTATGACCCTGCAGGATCCTAACTGATTCAAACACACCAGTTACAAACACTGCAGGGGCTGGGGACTTTTACAACCAGAAGAGGGTCTGTAAGACCCCCCCCCCCCATTTCCCTTTTCTCTTCATCATTTGAATCCCAGACATTTACCCTGTGATATTACAGGGGGTCAGTAGGAACGCCTCTGCTTTTTTCCCCTACTCATTTGCCTACTGGGTAAAGATTGGTGGGCATTCAAGACCACAATCCTATATTTAATAAATCTATTTTGTTTTGCTTGTAAAAGTCCACCCAAAAAAAAAAAAAAAGATTTAAAAAAAAAAACTTAATTTGGAAAAAAAGCAAAATCTATAAAAACTGATAAAGGAACCCCTGACAAAGTCCAAAGAAGTCACCTATTGGTCCATCTGTTTAGGTCTCTAAACCTTCAACAAGACAGCGTCTCATACTACAATAATTACTGTAATATTTTGGGCAGTTCAGTGAAACCTTTTCCTTTTTGTTATAAGGCAGAATCAAGGCCCTATAGCACTTTTTAAAGCAGTCTGTATGAAATGTGCAGTGGGTTTCTATCGGGTATCGTTTTACTGGGATGTTTTTGTAAATAGGAAACAGGCCATTATTGATGTATAAAAATCAACCTTGGTTACAAATATTTGCAAATGGAGCAAAAAAAAAAATGGAAGAATCTGGCACATGCAGTTATACGCTGCAATAAATACATTAATACAGGTAATGTAAACAATCTGAAAGCTACAAAATAAATAAAATTCCGTTAAACTCTAGATTTCACAGACACCTCTGATTCCAATGGAAATGATTCAATTTTTTTTCTATTCCTATTCTTTAGCTTCCATTGCCATCTAGTGGTTTTTGGTGGTATTTATAGCCATTTTTTTAGAAATTGATTCATCTTTAAAAGTATAGAGAGAGAGAGAGAATGTATAGATTGGTAAAGCTATAGCAAACATTTGCAAATTAAAACTCTGCCACACCAATTTAAGCAGATCTTGGGTTGAATACATATTGTTCTTACAATGAAGCATTTTTAAAATCGTAATTTACAGTACACAACCACTTGGAATTTCACAATCCGTTAACATTTTCAGATGCAATTAAACAGCCCAAAAACAATTCCCAGTATAAGACCCAGATAGAGAGACATAGATAAATAGAGCTTTGTGCTGACTGTGCCCTATTAATTTGACCACACACAAAGAACAACTTCATATTTAATTAATATGTGCCAAAAAAAAAAAGCATATTGTTCCTAGGTACAATAGCAGGAGGTATTTATTTGCTTTTTAGTGAACCCTGTTAACATACTGTGCCTAAGAAAAAAATGTGTTTAATGTATTTCTTGTAATGCCCCGAAGTCACTCTGAATGCGATGTAGGTACAGCATGTAAAGTGCTTTGTGTTTATTTACCCTTTAAATCTGTATTTCCATGAGAGCGTAAAGCTCGTCACTTGTAATAGTTCAAAATTCAATTCTTTCCATAGAAGACCATTAATATAGGCTTTGTGAAAAGAGCTAGCCAGTTCATAAGTGAAATATTTAACAGTGCTAATCTGCCTGTGCGTTTAGAGCAGTGGTTCTTAACCTTGTTTGAGATACCGAACCCACCAGTTTCATGGGCACATTCACCGAACCCTTCTTTAGTGATAAATCATTTGACCCCCGTGTCTTGACCTCTGTGGTGGAGGCTCCGCTGAACGCCTGAGACCGACTCACCGAACCCCTAGGGTACGATAGAACCCCGGTTAAGAACCACTGCTTTAGGGGAAGAGTTGTTGTATTGCCAAGCATTGCCTGCACCGTCACACTAATAATAAAAGGAAGTGAAATGAACGATTTACTGATGGCTATAAGACAAATGTGATTAAAAAAAACTAAGATTTCAGAGTAATGCAGACATCACTAAAATCCTTCCTTAGCCAGGGGACATGCACTTGACTTTATTTGCCTGTGATGTGACAATAAAATGCTTCTTTTAACACCTTTAGTAAATAGTGATTTATCCTGATGAAGATTAAAGTGCACCCGTCACCTCCAAGCACTAATACTAATTCAGGCTGTACTAATGAAATAAATGTGTATGTAAATATATATGTATTAAATAATGTATCTTTATACAGCATTTCTCTCTGTCATCTTCCCTGTCAGCCTGACTTTTCTTTCCTGGGTTGGGTGGGCGGAGCTAAATGATGATTGACACTATAGTTCCTCCAATCAGATCCCTGCTAGATTGTGATTTAAGGGATCTGATTGGAGGAGCTATAATGTCAATCATCATTTAGCCCCGTCTACCCAAAACTCAGGAAAGAAAAGTCAAGTTGACAGGGAAGATGACAGAGAGAAACGCTGTATAAAGGTACATTATTTAATACATATATATTTACATAAACATTTATTTCATTATTACAACCTAAATTAGTATTAGTTTTAAGGTGACAGGTGCACTTTAAAACATACAGGGTTATGAATAATCCCAATATGGGCAGTGCTACCCAGTAATGTCTTCTACATAACAATCAACAGAGTTTACCCATAAACAATAGTGTTTATTCAAAACTGAAATATGGTCAAAATGGGAAACAATTTAACTATGAATCATGATGATTATTTTGAGATGATCTCTTTGTCTTTGTGAATTTTGTGTGTCCATGCATCTGTTTGTGTGTCCATGCATCTGTTTGTGTGTCCATGCATCTGTTTGTGTGTCCATGCATCTGTTTGTGTGTCCATGCATCTGTTTGTGTGATCCGACAGTAAACCCCTTTGGTCACCATTAGTTTAATCTTAAATGCATGCAATAGTATCCAAGGTGCCATGCACTTACATAACAGTCTTGCCATTTACTCACAGGGTATGGCCAACCAAATGTATTACAAATAGAATTCAACTTAGTAAGAAATAGCTTTATTCTCATCATTAGCGGCAACAAAAACAAAACTGTTAACACTGTGCACCCTACATGCAAGATATAGCCTATTGTAATAGATTTCCACTTCTCTTGACTCCTGACACTGAAACTGTTTAGTTTTACACACATACTTGGTGATCCTTCCAGTTTACAAATAGCATTCCACTGGATGACCTCTGGACTGGTCCATTCCACTGGATGACCTCTGGACTGGTCCAATCTGGACTTACTGCTGTTGGGTATGGTCCTTCCCATTCTATACTCAAATTTACGCTTAAGGCACCTTTGTAACAAGAAACCTTATTAATGATTCAGGATAATCCCTCAAAGGCTCCCATCCGGCTACATCTCAGTTAACTTCATACCATATCTTAGAAGTTCTAGACATGTGTCATCCCAGGTACTATTCCATTCCCTTCCATCTGCAGAACTTCATATAATCAACATCTTGGCAATATTTATATCATTTCCTAAAAAGACTTGTGTAGGAGAAATCTCCTCAAAGAGTGGACTGGACCAGCTGAGATAGGAAAGGAAGGCTGTTTCTTACTGAACTGTTACATGTATTTGTTGGTTTCATTAACTTGTTGAGATATATATCACCATTTCTGTCCATGTTACCACTTGCTGGCAGCTGGGAATTTTAATCAAAGCATTAAAGAAAAATCACTGACAGATTTATGTTCAGATCCCAATCAACTTGTCCTGAAACCAAGTGACTAATGCTAGCTTAACAGCATTAGCTGAGCTCACGAGTAAAATACGGTAGATGGAACGTGGTAATAACAGTAATATTTCAAACCTTATAAGAAAAAGTGAATAGTATTGTAAAAGAGGAATTAAGGATTAACTTAAAGTGTAAGTAAAGTTATGCACAAAACTATACATATATTTTACATTTATAAAGTATAAACCTAAACGGAAACATTAAAATAAAAAAATTATTTTGGGATCAGGAGTTCTTACCTCTTAATCAAACAGCCCTGCTCCTCCAGCAGATCTATGTACATGCACTTCTTGTATAGTGCCGATAAGCCTCGCCCCCAAGTGACATCACAAACTATACAGAGAGACGCAATCTCTTCTCCCCCTCTCCTTTCTGAAAAGCCTGTTTAAAGCCCTGAGCATGCGCAGATAAGAGCTGTCCCGACTAGTGACCAGTCGGCTGTGGAAAGAAAAGTCAGTTAGAGGAGGGGGCATGTCTTTAACCCTATACTGCCCATAACAGGAAGCCCTTCACTGAGACAATGCAGTTGCAGAGGGATATTGAGCTCTGTTGAGTTAAGAGGTGAGTCAGGAATTTCTTAATCGAGTTACTGCTTGACAGTAGGTTAATAGATTTTTATTTATATACAGGGTTTACTTACACTTTAAATTTGCTGGATTTTGGTATGTACCGATTATTTCTGTTTATTGAAAATAGAATAGCAAACTAATGTACAGCATTGTCCATGTAAGTTGCAGGTGTGATTTAATCAGTCTGTTTTCATCATTTTATTTGTTGGATACATGGCTAGTAATTACTTAATATTTGTTTACATGCAGCTGCTTATAATTGACGGACAGCATCTGAGAAGCGATCCTGCTATCGTAATGGATGAAGTTCAGACGTTTCTGGGTGTAGCACCACATTACAATTATTCAGAGACTTTAACGTAAGCTTCTCCTTTTTCTTTTTAAGATACTGGTTATATTATTAGATCACCTGTGGAAAAATGTCTTCAATATTTAGTAGGAAGGGCATTACAAGGTCAAATCATAAATGCGCTATTTTGGTCTAGCCTTTGAACAATGAATATTGTTGCTTTATCTTAAGAAAAGAGTGAAAATTGCACCGAAGGGTAATCATTCAGCAATACATTTGTTCTTCATTTTCCAAGCTTACGGCGTAAAGTGCTCTCCTGGGGAATTAAAGAAAACATTATTATATAGATGGAGTGGATATACCCTGTAACAGGTCCTGAGATCACAGTTCTTGGACAATTTTCAATGATTCATTTAGTTAAAAGAATTATATGATAGAAAAGTTATACAATAGTTAGGAGGGTCATCTTTTCTTTCTTTTTTTTTTTTTTAATAGCCAGATTGGGAAATTATCCAAAGACCGACTTCTCAGCCGTTTACTAATTTATATGACAAACAACTCGGAGATATCATGCCTACATATTCTAACAGCAGCAGTCAGCCAAGGACATTTAAACGTTGTCATCTAATTGCTTTTGAATCATAGTAAATAGGTGTCTATCTGCCAATTTTAGCACCAAACCATATCTATAGTAGTGCAGATTTTTCATTTGGCATTGAGATATCATAATGAGTTATCTGCATTTTTCTTTTTTCTAAATGACTTCAATTACCTGAAAGGACTTGTAACGCCAAAAGATCCCACTTAGATTAGGTTGGTAGTTATTTACATACAGCACATGTAAAATGTTGAATTCATGAATTGTTATTGCTTTCTTACTGTTTTTATCTTTAGTGACAGCACCCATGTTAAACAGACCTCACCCAGTTTCATCGGCGCTTTAGATTATACATATTTGGGAAATGCTCCAGATGTCTATTTTTTTAAAGCTAAATACTTGTAGTATCATACTTTATAGACGCATTTTACAATTTGTGAACGAGCAGATTGAATATATGGTAACTATTAATGAATCTGAGACATTTTCATTTTATTGATGTCATGTTCTTTAACTTAAACTGTTTCCCCAAAAATAAAACCTAATTGCAGTAAAGTACTGGAAATATACCGTACCAGTACCATGTCCCAAAAATAAGCCCTAGCTGCAGTAAAGTACTGGAAATATACTGTACCAGCACCATGTCCCAAAAATAAACCCTAGCTGCAGTAAAGTACTGGAAATATACTGTACCAGCACCATGTCCCAAAAATAAGCCCTAGCTGCAGTTAAGTACTGGAAATATACCGTACCAGTACCGTGTCCCAAAAATAAGCGCTAGCTGCAGTAAAGTACTGGAAATATACCGTACAAGCACCGTGTCCCAAAAATAAGACCTAGTTGTAGTAAAGTACTGGAAATATACCGTACAAGCACCGTGTCCCAAAAATAAGCCCTAGCTGCAGTAAAGTACTGGAAATATACTGTACCAGTACCGTGTCCCAAAAACAAGCCCTAGCTACAGTAAAGTACTAGAAATATACCGTACCAGTACCGTGTCCCAAAAATAAGCCC
>WMED01030759.1:0-10050 GCA_019650415.1 Pipa parva | reverse complement strand
ATTTTGTAAATGTAAAAAATGTGCCACGGCTCAAAAAAGGTTGAAAATCACTGCCTTAAGGCATATAAGATAATAATGGAAATGCTATTTGTGCAGTGCGGTGGCTTAGTGGTTATCACTGCTTCCTTGCAGCGCTGGGTCCTGGGCATCATCTGCATGGAGTTTGTATGTTTTCCCTGTGCTTGTTTTCCTCCCACAAAACATACTACATAGGTATATGTGTGACTGAATAAAAACTAGTTTGTAAGCTCTATGGGGCAGGGACTGAAGTGAATGAAGAATCTCTGTAAAGCGCTGCGTAATATATCAGTGCTATGTAAATTAATAACTACAAAACTAGGACAGTTTGTTTACTGCACTTATTACCCACCAATCTGCATGTAAAAATTCCTCTCATGTAGATTGTAATTAAATTGTAAGGTCTATGGGGAAGGGACCTCCGTCCTCCTGTTTTGATCACTGCCTAGCACATAGAGTGATGCATCTCCATGCTTTGTTGTGTATATTTTACTTCACTTGTACTCCCATGTCTGTATTATAATTGCATTGCTGAATTGTTCAGTGCTGCAGAACCAAGAGATGCTTTCTAAATATAATTATACATACATTAAATATGTGAGTAATTCCTGAGAGTTGGCCTGAGGTACACAACTAACAGAAAAACTCTGTATATCGAGAAGTTGCTTTGTAATACATTTTTGCGCGAGATTCTGTTAAAGTAACATGCACGGCTATTTTGTTGCTAAGCTCCCAATTGTAGTACGCTAAAGGAAGTAAAGAGTTAACAAGCAACGATTCCAAATTTAAAAGTGAGGAAGAGATTGCAGTACTTTCCATTATCAACCTGCTGAGGCATTTAAATAGCAAAACCATTCTATCCAATTATACAAAGTATATTTTTCCTTTACTTGTGTCCAGCATAAATGGTCTCTATATGAGTCCCAGGCTTTAATTCGCTGTATAAAAGGAGTGCAGTTATTGCAGTTTACCCTATACATTTCAGAGACAACACATCCCTGCAACAATTGCTCTTATAGTAGCTGCTCCCCCCTGAATACCATAGATGTTGTGTATGGTTGTCCAACAATAAATTAATGTATAATAATAAATTGTTTGCACAAAGCTGCAACCTGGAACTATTTCTTTTTTTTTTTATTTTGTAATTTACATAATACTTTCTGGTTTTTATTTGCTACCCAGGAGTCTCTGATGCCAATTGCAGTTCATTTTATTAGCATTTCCAGACGGGTAAGAAATATGTAGGGGAAATGAGGAAGCCTGGCTTTACTCGTTTACAATAGTCAGTCATTTTATTTGTATCATATTACTGTATACGCCTTTTATTAATGGACTGTGAGAATCAGCTTTTTTCCTATACTGATATAGTTAAACGTTGCACACTGGTGTTGCTAACATCTTCTTTAGGGACTTTAATGTTAGCTGTATGTTTAAGGGCTATATATAACCATCCAGTACCAAATACATTATTTTTGGAAGATCATTACTGGGAGAGGACTGTGGATCCTTGTTTTCTACCCCCAACTCTGGGTGCAGATTAACCTGGTGTCAAGTGGAAAGGGTGGATTCCTCAGAGCTTTGGATCTGTCAACCTGTGCAAATTTTCCCATGTTAGCTTCCATGTTAGCTTCCATGTTAGCTTCCATGTTAGCTATTCTTTGCTTGATGCCTTATGCCACTCCTCGTTCAGTCATCTCTACTGACTCTGTCACCATCTGTGACTGTGCTGGCCAATGCTGATAGTTTTAGATATAATGAATAAAATCAGGACTTGGGTAGAAATCAAGGTGGGTTTTTGGGACCAAAATATTAACAAAATGGGGGTATTGGTAGTATTCAAGGCGTATTCATTCATTCATTCATTCATTCATTCATTCATATTCATTCATTCATATTCATTCATTCATTCATTCATTCATATTCATTCATTCATTCATATTCATTCATTCATTCATTCATTCATATCATTCATATTCATTCATATTCATTCATTCATTCATTCATTCATTCATATCATTCATATTCATTCATATTCATTCATTCAGTTTCCCACTGAACCCATCTATATGTAAATGAACTACTGTACATGAGTTAATGTAAAATTTACATTGAGGGGGGAATTCACCATAGTGTGCAGTGAGGTCCGGATCCTTTGCATTTCGCACATGCTGTTATGCGCTTGCTGATGTCCTGCACGTGGACATCAGCGAGCGCTTTAAAGGGATTCCAGTCTCGGCGAGGCGACTCTTTTGGTCTCGCCGAGACTGGAATCCCTTTAAAGCGTTTGCTGATGTCCGCGTGCAGGACATCAGCGAGCGCATAACAGTCTGTGTGAAGTGAGGCGAAGGATCCGGACCTCACTTCACACTCTGGTGAATTCCTGCCTGAATTGCAACCCAGAAAGAAGGTGATTTTTTTTTTCCGTTGCCTCGTAATGATCAGATTTTCCTGCCAGCTATGTGGGTAGCGAGCAGTTGTCCAAATTGTTTCCCTTTTTCCAGACGCCATCCCTGAATGTCATCCTAGTCTTCCTCGCAGTACTGCAGTCATTTATTCGGTAGTTCCCTCTGCAGCCCTTGCCTTGCCAAGATAACACAAACCTCTTGAGCATTTAACAATGTAAATCACAATTAGAAAAAAAAAAGAAACTTCTTCTGAGACTTTCTTTAATCCAGTACTATTTCCCAGAGTGAGGGTCACGGGAATACATGCAGTTAACAAGGCTGACAAGACAGTGCATCCATCTGTCCTTGCACATCCTGAATTATCTGGCGTAGGAAATATTTTAAGCAGCTGAAATTATTCTGCAGGGTCATGGGTTATAAAACATGCTGATAGTCCTTCTATTTGTTTTACATATAAAAGCTCCATCTGAGAAAGGATATGCAAATGCTTTTTAACAGTCCTTGGTATGCCTGCTCACTGGATATGGATTTCCTATATAAACTCTTTGTCATTTAAAAAAAATATATTTTTCTCATACCTTGGCTCAAACAAAGGATGCCGCACACATGTGGTTGTTTATCTATAGTTGTGATTGCAGTTTTCTTTACTTATTTCACAAATGTAATGATAGCTTGCCCTTTTGGCCCACAATCCTCTGTGATACTGCATCAGAAATGGTTTCCATGCATTTACTTTATTCCAAACAACAAGAAAGGTCACTCAATCCCCTTAAGTTTGATGTAGAGATCACGGGTGCCTGGAAGTAGAAGGCCCAATGTAAAGCACCAATAGAAGGTGGTTCCGGCACTCCAGTATGTGTAAAAACATTCAAATTTTATTGTAAGCCGTTGAAATCCAAGCATCAGATAATTAAAATCAAAGCAGTAAGCACCATCTAACGCGTTTAGCGCAGGAGCGCTTATTCATAATTCAATAAGCACTCCTGCACGAAACGCGTTAGAGGGCGCTTACTGCTTTGATTTCAATTATCTGATGCTTGGATTTTAATGGCTTACAATAAAATTTGGATGTTTTTACACATACTGGAGTGTCGGAACCACCTTCTATTTGTCATTTACTTTATTCCCCCTAGATTGCGATATCTCTGAAATGGCCTGCGCACACTTTATGATCTGTGACCAGAATTTGTTAAAGAAAACAGGAGGATGTACATTTTTTTATTTCAAAATTGGAAAACTTAGTAACGTACCAATGACTGTTTGTACAACACAATAAAATCATCAGTCTCTGAGCAGTGCATGCAGCATTTTGCAGCAGTATTTTTGACAACAGACATTCTGTTAGCATTAGTAAGCTGGTTGGTAAAGAATTTCTTTCAGGTGTCATATCGCTACTCCATATGCTGTAGCCCTATTTGTAGAGAGGATTTCCCCCACAACCCTCTGAAAACTGCCCCTAACACTATCCTCTCTGGTGCTTACATGCCACTCTTATTTAAACTTACTGTATTTGCTGGCGTATAAGACTACTTTTTAACCCCTGAAAAGTTGAGGGTCGTCTTATACGCCGGGTATCACTTTTTTCTCTCCTTACCTAGCTCCTTCGTTGCCCGGCTGTCTGTGCTGAGCACTACAGCATTCCTCCCCCAGCACTGATGTTACTTCCTGTGAGCGACAGGAAGTTTAATCATTGCTGGGGAGAGGAAACGCTATAGCGCTCAGCACAGACAGCCGGGCAACTGAGGATCTAGGTAGGGAGAGAGAAAAGGAGGGGGGCGAACACTAAGATAGCACCCCCCTCCTTCAGAGGGTAGGGCTTGTAGGGGCAGCACAATGTGATGGTGCTCTGATAATCTTGGAGACAGGGAAGGCTGGGCAGGCAGTGAGAGCTGACCAATCCAAGCAGGATTTGCCTTGGAAGAGGGGTAGTCTTATACGGCGAGTATATACCAAACTCTATATTTTAACTGGAAAAGTCATGGGTCGTCTTACACGCCCAGTTGTCTTATACACCGGCAAATACGGTATCTGGTTTCTATTTGCACTGTTGCTGGAAATAACCTTGTATATACTCTGGAATCAGTCAATCTGTGTCCAGACTCTATCAGTAAGATCCCTCTATTAATCCATCTAGTCCTCCTCTGGGCTGCTTTCAGCTGATCAGGAGTTTATGAATGAAACCTCTGGTCTCCCATAAATGGAAACTACCCATCCATCATCTGAGACAAAAAGGCAAAACAACAACCAGTAAACTACAGACAGGCTGAATTGGCTACCTTAATATTGCTGCAACCTAAAGATTACCATACTATGGATAGTGCTCATAGTGGTGCAGTGTTCTTGCTCACTGTATAAATCAGCACATAAACCATAAACCTTATTTACACCGCCACAATCCCTTCCTGGCCTCAGGCAAAAGGGAAAAGGTCAGCATTACAAATAAATTGTTTTTTGCCTATTTAATCCAAAAGATATTGGCATATACACAGTGCAGGTTTTACATGCACCTCCAATAGAAAGTCCCTTGGCAAGCTACTAAAGCCATAACTCACCCGGGTGGGAGGGGGGGTGTTATTCACTAATGTCTTAGGTGTAAATTTGCCAGCTAAAGACAGTCGCAATAGACTGCTACAGTTGCAATCACGTCTTTACAATGAGAATATTGTCACAGTCGCGACTTTACTATGGAAATTGTCGCAGTCGTAACTTTAAAAAATTGTTGCGGTCGCGACTTTAATGGAGAATTTGTTGTAGATGCGGATTTTCTATGAGAATCAGCTCTTTGAGAATTTGACGGTCAAATTCGCACCTTAGTGAATACCCCCCACCAGTCCCTGGACCTTTACCCTACACCACTACACTCGCTTCATTATTTATAAATTAAAATATTGCACTAGAACAAGAATTGCATTCTAGAACTCTTTCAGAATATTTAAAAGCTCTGATTATGGGTTTTCTTTTGACATTGGTAACTTTCGTTTATTGTAAACACAGATGTAAAGATTCAGTAATACAATTTACTGTGACCAGTATGAAAATTTGGGGGAATGGTCATGTATATAATTTGTAAAATAATTTATTCCAGATTACATTCTACCCAGTAGAATGAGAAATGTTAGTCCAGCCTAAGGAATAAGAATTTGTTATGGAACAAAGCAGAAAAAAACATTAAATAGCTCTTCAGACCCAAAATATAGGGAGCAATTTTATTAAATGATGTATTATTATTGAAAAGGGACAAGTTACCTAGTTTCAGCATTGGTGGGTATTGTCACCCAGAAGAACATCTGATATACTCCAGCCACACAGCTTAATTGGATTCAGTTAAGGTTAGGTTTTGGTACATCTTTAGTAGATACGAGAGGTTGCTGCCACCCAAAAATGGAGGGTTTCTCTTAATTTTGCCTGGCTGAGTTGTCTGATTTTTTTCCCCTGTTTTTAATATGTCAGTATTGCCATTCTCCTTGCAGTACATTAAATAAAGCCGCCGCAGGTGACAGTGTTAATGGGTTGTGACACAAATCACATTAGCACGCTCTGCTGAGTTGGGAATTGATGACTTGACCGCTAAACCACCAGTATTCTCAGGTATGGTACTGGCTCTTGGCTAGGCAGGTAGGCCTTGCAGGATACTGTTCATTGCAGTCAGCCTACAACAATGTGTGTGGAGACTGTCTTTTAATCACATTATGTACAATTATAATTTCAAAGCAATGGACTAGGGAGGGATTCTTTTATTAGTCTGAAGTAAAAAACCAAGAACAATGTACACACATCTAAAGTTAAGTTGACTCTAGAGATTTAATTAAAAGCAGGATTTATGTTCATGCCAATTTTAAACATTCACATACAAATTAAAGACAGCAGAGTGCAGAGTTTGGGATAGAGACTGTGTAAAATATGCAGACCCCACGAGAGTCCGTCCACAAACAGATTTCTGTATTAATTTATTTACATTTAATAATATTCTTACTTCTATTAGGGAATTTTTCAGAAAGGGTTTTTAGGATGCCTGCCAGGGCTTTACATCTGTGTTGTGCTAAACATAAGTGAATATGAAGCATTTTTTCAATCTCACAATAATATGATGTCAGGGACTAGTTTTTTGAAAGTGAGGGATTAAAATGATTGTTTTATTGTTTTGTAAAAAGTGATTGCCTAAATAAACATTGTGTGTGCTGCAAGAAGTACAGTATGGTGCTTTGTATTCACAAACATGTCCGATTTTAGTATACACTGAGGCAGTTTTTGCTCTTGGACTCAGATATAGCATTGTGGGTGTTGTCTAGGCTCCATATGCCCAAACATTGCAATATTGAACAGATTATTTAAGATTAGGGCACATTAAGTTTGTGTCTTATGAATTCTTTGGCATTGCTAGCCTTAACATACAATCATCCCACCTGGACATTTAAAGGAGATCTAAAGCAAAAAAATACAAAAGAATTATTAAAATACTTACCTTATACAGAGCCGACTGATTACAGTCACGGCACGAGCTGTGCTGTAATTAGTCGGCACCCGATGCTTCCTTCACAGCGCTGGCTGACTGAGAAGCCAGCGTGAAGCTCCTACCACCTTGTTTCACCATGGGTGAAAAATGGCTTAAACATCATCACGTTCATTGCGGGGGCCAATGAGAATGCTCCCCGCAATGAGCATGATGATGGAAGAGGCTGGTGAATCAAGAAGGAGGAGCTGCGCTCAGTCAGCCAGCGCTGTGAAGGAAGCATCGGGTGCCATGCCGGCTAATTACAGCACACCCCATGCTGTGACTGTAAACAATCAGCTCTGTATAAGGTAAGTATTTTAATAATTCTTTTTTATTTTTTTGCTTTAGATCTCCTTTAATGGCCATTGTTGATTCTTTATAAAGGTTGGTGACTGACCCTCATAATCCTAACCCCAATCCCTGGGGCAGGAGAAAGTTTAGATGTTACAAGCTTTACTGATCCTGCCTGCATCATTTCTTATTTTAAAGTTTCGTTTAATAAAGTGAATTTTTAATGAACCTTTAATAATTCACCACAAATAATGGGAAGCAAGATAAATCTGAAATCCATGTAGAGATGTGTCCTGGTAAGTTGCAAAATACTGTCATTAGCGTAGGCGATAAGCTTTGTGAATTAGGCATATTGTAATTAATATTATCTACAAGTAATGGATAAAATGAATTGTTCTCTGTAGTCAACATTGGTTTTCTTTAACGGAGTGTATAAAATGCCATGTGGATACTAATCTGCCTTATCTCACATGTCTTTATTGATTGTGTTTGGATAACATCATTTATTTCATCACCTTTTAATCCATAAATAATCAGCTTAAAGAACCCTGATAAGCATATTAACTTCCTTGGAAATAAGTACACCTCCTAATTAATACATTGGAATGAGCATTCAGATTCTTTAAAATGCTTTGCTATTTCAGTCAGGTCCTCAGTGAGTTTAACATGACCTGATTTTTAAGGTGATCTAGGGCAGTGATGGCCAACCTTTTGAGCTCGGTGAGTCAAAATTCATCAAAAAAGTGAGCATAACTTGAGGGGTGTGTCACTTTGAGATAAATCCATACCTGACAGCATCAGCATCTGGAGGCGGGGCAACTCTCTTACTGAGAGCACGGCATGAATGGCACCATGATGTGTGTCAGCAAAAACATCTCAGCGTGTCATAGGTTAGCCATCACTGATCTAGGGGCATAACTACAGGTAGTGCAGTTGTTGCCTTTCTGGGGTCAAGAAACCTGAGAAGTTTCCACTGGGGTTAAGGGGGCCAGTCCTAAATTTTATACTGGTGCTCACTTGCTTCTGGTTTTGCCACTGAGAAGTTCATATTAAGAATATAAAAGTAATACTGACTAGAAATTGGAGGTCTGGTATGATGGTCCCTTTGTTTGCAAGGATAAAGTGAGGTTGAATGGGATGATGGTGGCAGACTGCATATGCATATGTCAATAGAGATTTGTAGTTGCCAGTTTGCTTCCTACAATATGTTGTGTTCCTACATAAAGCAGCTTTGGCTGCTGCAAATCTTCTCATATGGCACAGGCCTTATAAAGGTATCTGAACCATATATTCCTTTATAACTGGGGTGGCGAACCTTTTTGGCACGGAGTGCCAAAAAGGTGACGTCACCCATGAGCGCATCCCCCCAAGTGCCGGCGCTGGTGAGTGACGTCATCTCATCACGCCAGTGCCGGGGGGAGGAGCGCACACGCGTTTGGGGAGGAGAACTCCCCTGCTCGTGTGCGCTTCTTCAGCGCAGGCCATGGATCCGGCCTGAAAACTGTCAGATCGGGTCCGTGGCCTGTACTGAAGACAAAGGTGACGGCTCTGCGTGCAATGGCTCGCTCTTCTCCCACAAAAAGCCGGCCGACCTCCTACTTCCCCAGCAGTGCAGGCGCTAATGAATGATGTCATCGCGCCTGCACTGGTGGGGAAGTAGGAGGTCGGCCGGCTATTTGTGGGAGAAGAGTGACCCATTGCGAGTGCCTCCTTCAAATAGCCTGCGGATCCGACCTGAAACCTGTCAGGTCAGATCCGCAGCCTACATACCAAAGGAGATCACTGCTGAGGGGATCTAAGAAAGAGCAGGGATGGCAATGGCGTGCGTGCCAGCAGAGAAGGCTCTGCGTGCCCTCTCAGGCACGCGTGCCATAGGTTTGCCGTCCCTGCTTTATACTGACAGAAGAAATTTTTTGATATGTTTCTTATACCCATTTGTTAAAAAAAAATGTGTAGACAAATCTGTTAGCTTAAGGTATGTAAAGACTTAGCAGCATGGGATTTATTGATAGAGCTAATAATTAATCTGAGAAAAGTGTTAAAATGTAAGGTTAACAACTACAGTGAAGATGTGAGGGGAATTTTTCTTTTGGTACCTGAGGTGAACTTGTAATCAAGTGGGTAGCTGTTAAAAAGAGCAACAAGCCACGCCATCTTTTCCAATGTAAGGCTAAGAATGGGACCATTATGCTCTGAAAGCCTCTTCTTTAATTCTAATTGGTGGGAAAGAACTGTTACGTTTGCCATGTAAACACAGGCAGTTCCCTATTCAAGTTTAGAGAAAAAGGAAACTTTGAAAGAGTAAACTCTTTTTTTAATCAGTCCTGACTTTCCTGTTGCAGAATTTTTCTAAACCTATCTCATTTTTTCCCCCAGTTTTTTTATGCTGTTTAATTCTTGGGATGTTGACCTCTTGTGACTTATTTTTCCAACTTCACCTACATTTTTAGAACCGATTCTTTCTCCATGCAAAGCTATTATTTTCAGAGTTTGTTTTTCTAGTGCCGTTTATATTCACCATCTCAGCAAACTCAATGCATGAAAATCACTGCTGTCTTATTCTGAATTGTTGTGTGTTATTTTTTTCTGTGTTATTGTTAGCCATGTACACAAAGAAATTCCTTCATGAAATATTGTAGAAAAATATCACAGTGCGTTTATTATTTAAGGAGGTGTCAGGATCAAGGAATAAACTGCTCGTTTATACTGTCAGGAACAGGAGCAAGGGCTAAGTTCAGAAGGAGACCTTGGCAAGTGTCTGGCAACAGGCAATGAACACAGATTACAAACCACTGAATATCTTGGCTAGGAACAAATGGTTACTGTGCTGGATGCAGAAAACTG
>WMED01030757.1:0-10050 GCA_019650415.1 Pipa parva | reverse complement strand
GTATCTATCTATCTATCTATCTATCTATCTATCTATCTATCTATCTGTCTCTCTCTCTCTTTCTCTCTCTCTCTCTCTTTCTGTTTCTCTCTCTTTATCTCTCTATCTCTCTCTCTGTATCTCCCTGTCTGTATCTCTGTATCTCTCTGTCTATATCTCTGTATCTATCTGTCTGTATCTAATCTATCTATCTACAAAACAGCCAGTGTGGCCCTGGCCTTAGGAAAAATGTTGCAAAGAACAGGAGCCTGCCATAACCACCCTGTTTACCATCTTTGTTAGTGAAGTCAAATTGTTACTTCCTCACATGATGAACAGACTAATTATCCAAGAATGTGTGGTGATAGATGTGGGAGCCTATTCCTCGAAAGTCTGAACAGTTATGTAAAGGTTGATATGTGCATCCATTCGACACTTCCCTAATTCCGTTTATTCTTTAGAAGAAGTGGTGAAGTAGGAGGTTGATGGTGGGGCTCTGGTTTGACGTAAAGCAACTGTACAAGAATGATAAAAAAAAGATAAAATCCAAATAACAATATGACCTGGGGATAGTGTTGCATAGAAAGGGATGTCAAGACCGCTACGTTTTAATGTAAGAAATTGTAATACAGAGACAATAGTGATGACCAGAATGTGACCTTATAATCAATCCTTGTCTATTCAAAGAAAGGTACAGTTAGACTGGCATTGTCTCCTTTAAATAGATTCATGGATACCATGATTAAATGACATCATTTCCTTTCTCTTAACGGAAGTTGCATCACTATGTATCAGCTCCTGTTCTACTGATTACGCATGAAATAGCGCTCAAAGATGTCTGCTTCTTCTTCGCCAAGGGAATCCTCTGTTAATAAGAAGTGGGGACTTTTCACCTATTGGAGCATGTCAATGTGAAAGGATTGCATATGCCCCCGGAAGTGTTTAGTAAATACACCACATTCCTGCAAAATTTTAATTCTTGCAAACTCTCAAACTTTTATGAAATAATTTACACTTTGAAAAATTTGCCTAAAGTGTTACTTTGGAATAAGAGTTGTATCATGTATTTTACCATGTATCATGGTAAAACTTCATTCACCAAGGTGATAATGCATGAATGAATCAAAATTGGTTTTGTAGCTACACTGCACGATCTGCAGTTAAAGTCTTTGCCATTCAAAAGGATTTTCTTATCATATAATTGTCCTAGATTTGAATCCCTTTAAATTACTTACACAAGTTTAAATAGCCTTGTGTTCTTTTCAGCCACATAGTAGATACCGTTTTCATGCAATTATTTAATCTAAGAGTTCAGTAGGTTATTTGCTTTGCATCAACTAATCCCAGCATGGAATAAATTTAATCCATTGGAAAGGCATGCATTTTAGATTGGATTTTTTGTATCTTGTCTGTGTCTTAAAGAAGTGCTGCTCACAGTATGATATTCTACAAAGAACCCCAGTCATTATGCTGCATTATTGCCAGAAGGGAAATGACAGTGAATGTTGTCTTTTAATTCTTTGCTGTGCAGTGCTAGACCACAGGAAAATTTACCATGTGCATTTTCTTACCTAAATGCATATGCCCTGGGGGTTAGGTATTCATTCACACAGTCAAAATGTGCCCCATAAGTTCCCAAGAAATGTTGATGTTATTTCAAACCCAGTTAGAAATAGAGAAAAATAAACTATTATACAGTAGCTGCTACATTATAGAAGAAGGAGGATCTTCTCATATTCTTTCAGAATTCCAGATAATTTTAGAAGCTAGTAAAAGCACCCAAAGGGGAAATACATCATTAAACAATCTCAACAGTCATGTCACATTCACCTTTGCTTTATCCAAGAGCTACCCAGGAAGGGCTCCACCCGACCCAAAACAACTTTTGCAATGCAAATAGATCCAGGCTGCTCATCTAATTATATCAAATGGAAATCCGCATTTTATTGCTGAACATGTTTACACAACATTTGTTGTGTAATAACTGCCTTCCTTCATCAGGAGTACACATTTGCATTGAATAAAATTCCTCATTAACATACTCTAGTTGTATCCCATTCCCCCGGAATATGCTAATAGACTTCTCTATACAAGTTGACACAAAGTTGTGTGATTTCATTCTTTGGCTCCACAAAGTCTGTGTTTTCTTGTTGTTTAAAAAATTTTAGACCAACTAAAAATAGTTTCTCAGATTTTTGTAAATATCATAGTTATGGATATACAGCATTTTTAAGGAATTTTCTATCTTTAGTAAAAGCTTCACATTTGTCACAATATACAGTAATAACATATTCCTGTTTGTACAGCCAATGAAACTGCTAAACCTTAGTTAGTTCATTTGTAAAAACCTCCAATCTGCTGACAAGGTAACAACCTTTCAAGAGTCTCATCCAAAGGTGTAATTCTGTGTAGATGTGCAGAAATTGTCTCTTAGGGAAGCTATAGAAGATGCAAAATTGTTGATAGTTGATATTGAGACAGTTTAATAAAGATATGCTCTTTGCAACATTTCAGTCTCCGAAAGTCATTCAATTTCAAGTGACCTGTATGCGATTATACGAACTTTCATGAATAAGCCTTAGAAGTCTGATATTTCAAACCATTGTATATATTTTAGTTTATTATTCCTTAAATGTATTGTAGCATGTCACAACTTTAACGTATGATTATTAGATTCTTCATGGAACAATATTATTGCTTTGATAATTTAACATTATTCATTAGTCATCTTAAATTATCCTTAGTCATCTACTAATCTACGATAATGTCAAAGAAGTTTACATTACATATTGTAAATAGACGTATCAGAAAGGCTTTCATGACGAGAGAATGTTTGGCTCATATTCAGGAAGTTTCAAAACACAACAAATACATTAGTTCAAAACCACAGCATTTATGGTAAATCTTTGAAGTTATGCACTGTCGAATCTGCAATCAAGCTTGAACTAATGGAATATTTTCCATCCTTAAGTCAGACAACTCTGAACAAACAGTTTTTCTAAGAATAATAGCCTATAGTAAGTGTAAGCCAATGTTGGAGTAGTTTTTGTGCATGAAGCCTCTTCATAGGTACTATAAAAAGAGGTTCAACTGACTGCCTATACTTCCTCAATCTAAACATGCCATGATAAGATAAGATTCAATATATTGTCACTGAGAGTATACGAGTACACACCAGCGAAAAGCATATTTACAGCATACTACAAGAATCAATGCAATGACTGAATCTGCATCACAGAGCATATAAGCAAATAGGACATAAGTACAACATTACAGAGCAAGATTAATAATTTACAATTAAATGTGATGATAAATAATAGACAATAATAGTAATAAAATAGGATATACATTGAATCATTTATTTAGGGCTTGGGGGTTAGGGATAAGTTTATGGTGACAACTGCTTCAGAGAAGAAGCTTTTTCTAAACCTGCTCATGCGAGAGTGCAGGCATCTGTAATGTCTGCCAGATAGTAGGAGATAGAACAAATCATGGTTTGGGTGAGAATCGTCCAGGATAATGTTCTGAGCTCTTTGCACATTTACCACTTTTAGAACTTTGCATTATTCAGCCAAGATAGTTATTTTCTGCAGTGTGGAAATTTGCCACACTATGCAACAATTCACCCAGGGTCAGACTCACCCACCAGAGCATCCTCCAGGAGGGTCCCCAGAATTTGAAGGCCAAAATCTGGTGAAAAGAAGCATCTCCTTAAATATTTGCAGGTCCATAGCTACCTTTAATAACCCTAACACATGGGCAATTGCCTCTTTTGCAATGTATGTATGTATAATTTTATTTATAAAGCACCACAAGTTTACACAGTGCTGTACAATTCTGCAATACAAGTACAATAGAAACATGGGAAAAGTGCATTAAACAATACAAGTAAAATATCCCAAGGATACATCAAATTAAGTGCTAGGTTGGGATTGACACAGGAGGTTGGAGGTCCCTGCCCCATGGAGCTTACAATCTAAGTGGGAGGAAGACTTACATACACAGACAGAAGGACAATAAGAACAAGAATAAGGAAATGTCTTACAAAACTGATCAATTATTATGATAATTCTGGTGTTCATTACAGCTTCTGCCAGTCAGCTGTGGGCCTTTGAAATCAGCTTCTCTAGTGGGCGCAAGATACCTCAATCTGACACTGAACTCCCCCATAATGTAGAAAAGTGAGTTGTGTCTACTCACTAAATAGCTTTTTGTCACAGTGATGGAGTGAAACATTGCATAGCTCTTTCTGAACGCAATCAGGTGGATAGCAGCAGATTCATACTTTTGCACACACTCACCTCACATCAATGGATCATAATTGCAATGCAATTTATTACACTAGCTTCCAGTGTCATTTTATAGATGTACATATTGAGTAAAAAGCAGGAATTTTTGAAAGCAAAAAACAAAAAATAAACGCCAAATCTCTGGACATTCAAATAGTCAAAAATGGAAAGGAGTCTTCATTTGATTCATCCATACCTGTTGGCACATAAAATCATTTGGGAATCACCAGACTTTTGAGAAAATCCTATATATTGTTATGTTTCATTACCTTCAGAAGACAGAATATTTACAATCACAGATTCATATTCAAGATGGTATCGGTCTCACCAACCTTTTCTGTTTGGTACTGTTTAGTACGCTGCATGCTATAAGCACATCCTTCACAAATTTATGAAATTCTCTAGAAGACATTAAAGAGAAGATATTCCATTTCAGAGGACCAGTGAAACCCAGGGGGACTGAATATTAGACCTGAGGTCTATGTTGTTAATTTTTGGGTCCAATAACCCAAATGCTTTACCCCTCTCCTTTCCAGGATTCTGCAAAGCGCCTAGTTCCAAAAATGATCTTCAGTACAGGATTTCCCTATAGGCATAGGACAGGGGTCAGCACACATCCTTGAGGAGGGAGCCATTTCGCTCCCTCCTCCAGTGTTGACAACTATTTTGTGAGATGCTGGAGGATGGAGGAGGGCACTCTCCCGACCACATGACCTGCTGACGGCCAATCAAAAGAGCCATCGGCGGTCATGGGCGGGGCTTTGGAGGTGTGCTCCAAGCCACAACAAGGCATCTAAAGAGCCACAAGTGGCTCGCGAGCCAAACTTTGCCTACCCCTGGCATAGGAGGTCCATTCCTATAGGAGGCTCAAGAATGAGAATGTTCTCTCTTAGACTGGAGGGAAAAGGAGGATAAGTTGTAACTAAGAAGTATTTTTAAGATATTTGTGATGTTCCTTTTACATTAAACCATGTCCTAAATGGAGAAAGCAAATCAGTTTACTGCATAATTTAGCTTGTGATTATTTAAACAAAGGGGAATGGTCAATTAGTGTGGGTGTGGATCAAGACTCTAAGCATTCTAAGCCTCATTAACTAAAGTGAGAATTCACCTATCAAATTCACTTCACTACAGCTCGAGTCTCATTGCCAAAATAGTCACAAATTCACTTCTCGCTATTGACTAAGTGGAGAATACACTTGCCAAACATTTGGATGGTAGTCATATGGATTGAGGTGAAGTCGACAAGTGAAGGCAGTGACGTCAGTCGTACCATGTCCCACTAACTGCATTCTGTGAATATTCTATCTGTTTTTATGTCGCCTTGTCCATAAGTCATGTTGTCACTTAATCCTAGTCACTATTGTCACTTTTGAATGAATAGTTGCCTTATGCAACACTGGGGCCCTGCCATCAGCCCCTTAATTCACCAGTCTGAAATGGCAAAGTCAAACAGGTCAATTTGGAGCAGTTCATCTAGTCACATTCACTCTTTCGCATCACTCTGCTGCTTAGTCACTAGAAGAAGTACCTGTACATGCACACGCAAAATGATGTGAAGAGCTCTGTAAGTTCACGTTATGCATAGTCGCTCAAATTGGTTGCCTATTCACAGACTTTCAATAAGAGAACATGGGGACGTGGAGAATAGGTAGCTCTACATGACTATTTGGACTTAGGTCAATGAGGCTCTCTGTGTCTGCCCTATAACCTCCTGAGATGTAAATCTGGCACTGATGAACAACTTTATTAATGCCCACTAAGATCATTTAAGCACTTTGCACTTTCAAACAAACATTTTGCCTGTTGCATAATTGAGCATATTAACATTGTGCATACCTAATAAAATGCCACAGCATCCACACATGTTGTTAGTCCTGGTTAAGAAGGTACCAGTACATCTAGTCTGCTGTCACGCAAGGTTAACCTTTCATCGCATGTAGCGTGACAATTTTTATAACCCTGAGTTATGCTTTTACTATTTTAACCTAACACTGTTCTCTACTTATTCTATGTGGGTCAAGTACTGGTTTGTAGATTTCCAGATACAACATTTTTACTCTTATGGGGTTTTTTTTTCTGTAAAATACAAATTCAGCTGTATGAAGAATACTTTGGCTTCCTCTTCCTGAGCATAACACAGCATTTAAAATATGTTTAGCCTTTCCGATTTCAACCACAAACATACTGCTCAGAAAAATGTGCTATGTGATTGCATAGAAAATGATGACTGAAATGTGTTATTAAAGAAGCTATTGCCTGGAATTGATGTACTTCTCTTGTAGCAGTGATTTTATCCATCAAATAATGAAACCTCAGTCATCATAAATCGAAAATATCATTTTTGAGTTCCCAAAAGATAATTGGTCCCCCGTGCTTGCTGCGTAATTAACTCTCCAATCCAATCTCTGATCTGAGTTTGATACTGGCAGCTTATTGGGAGGGGGCGGCAAGAGGTGCAGATAGTTGTCAGGTGCAAGAAGAGAATTTCATAATAGTAAATTAAGTAAAAAAAGCAATTGGGGGTGGCAGTTCATGGGTGGTTTTGGGGTTGCCATGTTGAAATGCCCAAAAATCCATGTGTTTTGCCTGACATAATGCCATTCATGTAAGTAATGTCATGTACAGAAACAGCTGCGTGATCTCCATCTGCACTGTCTTTCAGTTAACTGCACAACACATGAAACTCATCTTGCAAGACTGTATGCATGCACTCATATATATATATATACAGTATATATTGCTGGTGACTTGATAAAGAGAGGACGGACCTCTCGAAAGCTTGTCTATTTGAAACGAATGATAATCCAATAAACAGGTATCACTAAGTATTGCAATATTCTTTTTTTTTTTTTTTGCATCTGTGGACTAATATGACCACTCTGTCTTAACTTATACTGTATGAACTGTATATACAGTATATATATATATATATATAGTATATACAGAAGCAGTGAACTCATCTTTCAATGCATCATTTATATGCAGTTAAATCACACTTAGAAAGCACTGGTGAAGCGTTCCTTAGGCTAGGTTCACACTAGCATATTATGCACAGCGCATAATACACTAGTGTGAAAAAAATACGCTAAGTGTGTTTTTCCCTTTGTACTTACCAGTGACAGTGTGAACGCTCCCTTGGCATTCGCATCACTTCCTGTGTGGTCACATTTTGGGTGCAGTGTATAATACACCGGCCAAAATGCGACACACAGCGTTCCGGACCCAGCATATGTGCATCATAAGCTAGTGTGTCCGGAACTAGGTAAGTGCTATCGGCTTGCAATGAGCGATATTTTTTTTTTTCACACTAGTGTATTATGAGCTGCACATAATACGCTAGTGTGAACCTAGCTTTAACATAATACTAAATCCAATTGTATCTGAAATGCATGAAAACTCTTATGTTATCAATGAATTGTAAAAAGTGTCATAAAATGCATTAGAGCGCTGCTTCATCCCAATTTCTATAAGCTGTTAGGGTTATTTACTGTGTGTTTCTATCAAAGAAGTCAATTTGCCACTGGGTGTTTCCTCACAGATAACATCTCCTCATTTACTTTAATTAGGACTGTGATTTACTTTTATCCATATCTCTACATTTACTGAAAATGTAACTTTGATTTACTTTAATCACAATTTCCTGTGTTAGAAAACTCCATATAAGTTAATGGGGAGCCTTGAAAAGTTGGCTTCCCTTACAATAAAGAAATTCTTACTGTGCTGGTAGCTAAGCCTCCTTTCTTTCAATTTCAGTGAATGCACATGCTCACGACTAGCACTGTTAGGGAAAATAAAAATGTTAGCCAAATCCACACACTGTCCTTGAAAATATTTATACCAACTGATTTCCGAACAACTGAAGTCCTTCTCTCCACTAATTACTCACCTACTCACAACTAAAACTCTTCAGATTCTTTCTATGTCTCTTATACGTAAAGTAAGATGCCCAAAACTGGCTCCTATATTCCAGGTGTTATCTAACCACAGATTTATATAGATTTCTACATGCTTTATTTGAATCTACTCATCTTTTTAAGCAATCTAGTATTGTGATAGCATTTGATACACTGGTCTGCCAAGCGTGTTATCTACTATTGTTCTTGGTTACTTTCATCTCTGACTTGCCTTATGTAATTACATAATTCATCTACATGTTAAATGCTATAGCTCTTACCAGTCTCCACCAACATTTAAATCTATCTGCAATGAGCAAATACTCAGATATTATTCATAGATTCTAAATAGGTAATTGTAATCTAGTTCATCTTACCCCTCTCCCAAAACCTTCTAATATGTCAGTATTTAAAAGATTAAAATTAGTGATGTAAAATTTAATATCTCTGCATCCCCACCCTGACTCCCGTGTGCAATTTCAATTCCCCAATTCCCAACTTCCTAGGGTGGAGGAGGTCTCAGATTGCGTTCCTGGCATGTAAAAAGTAAGTCTTGTTTGGGATGCAGGCACAAGCCTGTAGACATGGGAGGTTGTGGTTATGGTAGCAATTATTGGCCAGGCAAATCAAATAAATGAAACACTTATCAAATAGGTTTGTGGTCACAAATTGCTTAGAAAATCACCATCTGTTTGCAGCAAAATTCCATATAGTAGTGAAGAACAGTAATTGAATACATTTGACTGTGAACTCTGCTAATATTTACCTGATTCTTGGAGCACCAATTCAACCTGTATTACTAATGTTATACAGTCATATGCTTCTCCAATCTCTCAAATAAAAAGAAAGTTAGTTGTGTAAACTACAGAGTAACAAGTAATAGAAATTCCACCAACAAATAATTTCACTTATAGGTTTATTTCTGCCTGTGATTTAGAACATAAGAGGAGGTGTCTATAGAGCAGGGGGTGGGCAACCTACGGCTCGCGGGCTGGACCTGGACTTATTTTGCCTGGTCTGTCTGTCAAACGAGGCTGAGCCGAGGGGATGGGAAAGGGTGCACTATTTGTGTGTGCTTAGCGCTACAGCGTTCCTCTCTCCAGCAATGATTTTAACTTCCTATGATCAGCTCACACTACACTACACTACACTACACTACACTACACTACACTACAGCAGACAGAGACAGGCCACGGAAGAGGTAGGTAGGGACAGGAAAAAGGAAGGGGAGCCACAGTGTGGGAGGGGGGGTTAGGGAGGCAGCACAGAGTGGGAATATGATGGCAGCACAGAATTAGAGGGGGATTGTGGAGCAGCACAGTATGAGGTATGGGGGATGCTGTGGGACAGCACAGTATGGGGAATGGGGGGTGCTGTGGGGCAGTGTAGTATGGCGAAAGTTAGGATTTGCCATGTTGGGTATGTTACCAGCCCGTTAAATAGCTGAAGATTTTTAAACTGGCACAATATAAGAAAACTTTGCCTCCCCTGCTATAGGGGGATAGAATGGTGTGATTTCACTTTACTTGAAATTCTGAGCCACACAAATAAAGCACTTTTGTTCACTGTATAATTTATTCTGTGAATATTTGCACAAGTGGGAGTGGCCTTAGGCAACAAGTATTCTATGTCTAAAACCTCCTGGGATCCTAACTTATAGGTCATAGTAGGAAATAGTGGTCCATATTATCCAATTTGCACAGCTCTTTAACCTACATGCTTCACAATAGTTTATCTACAATCCAGAATATTACCCTGTTGGCAGTGAAGAACAAACTGGTAAAATATGTATTTGAATCAAATCAATGAAACACAGTTTCAGGTGTGGATTAATATTCACTTATATACAGTTAGTGGGACATTGTGAGGATGAACTAGGGACAGGG
>WMED01030755.1:0-10051 GCA_019650415.1 Pipa parva | reverse complement strand
AGGTTTAATTAATTGGTGGTTATAATCCTGGAGGAAAGTTGACGCTGCACCAGTCAAAGTTTTTCAAGAGCCTGGACGTGTTTCCTTTGCTGCATCATCGTTGCTGCAATTAAAGCAAGGGTCCACCATGGTGGGCCAGTATGCAATCCAGTTTTGCACACTAGCAGCAGAGCTCATCTGGAGTAATGATGCTTTGGTGGCTGCTTTTTGGGAAGGTCTAGCTAGCTGCATGAAGAATGAACTGGCTGCCAGAGACTTACCATCTTTTCTCGATGACCTTGTTGCTCTTGCCACTAAGGTTGACATCCATTTCCAAAAATGCTCTCTGGAGATGAACCTACCTAAATGCTGCCCTAGGTTGGCTCTGACTTCTCAGCATCCTGTTTCTGTTCCATCGGAAGAACCCATGCAATTGGGGGGCTTTAGGCTCACTCCACTAGAGAAAACCCACCAGGTGTCCCAAGGTTTATGTCTGTATTGTGGTGGAAACGGTCATTTCAAGTTTTTTTTGCCCAGAATCTGCTAAAAGAGCAAAGAAATCACCTCATGATAGTTTAACTAAAGTTTCAGTAGGCACAGTTCAGTTGACTGCTAATATATTACCCTTTTGTTTTTGTTTAGCCATCCTATAATTATTGCCAAGTAAGGCTTAAACTTTAATTTTAGCTCTTTATTGCCCTGTTTGGTGGCCTTCGTATGGGTCCATCTCAGTTTAATTGACCTGCTAGTCTCTGTGATAGGGCACCAGGGAAAAGGAGGGTGTTTTGGAGAGGGTGCTGAAGTGGGGGGTAATGTAACAAGCAGCACTTGCTTGTTGCATCAGTGTCTTCAAGCATTTCAGCCAGTTGCCACCAGTGGGGGGTTAACCTGAGGACTGCGACCTGGGAGATGCCTGCCACAAGCCCAGTACCTCATTGTGGGGATTTAAAGGTGAAGACCTGGCCCTTCTTAGACTCTGCACCTCAGTGATATCCCGTGCCAACCCCACTGTGGTACTTCCACTACACTTCTGTTTCTGCACTCTTCCTGCACATGTTCCAGTTTTCCTGTTTCCAGTATGCCTTAGTGCATCCAGAGGCATAACAGGCTTTGGGTGCTCCAGTTCATTTAGTGGCAGCCAGGCCCATAGTACCCCATGTGTGTTTCCATTGCGCTTCAAGTTACACGTCTCTACTTCACTACTTCTCCGTGACTGATCCTGCAAAGTCACAGTTCATCCCAAGAAATCCATGACACTAATATCCATTTTTTTAGGGAGATACACTGCTACCATTGGTAAGTGAGCTATTGTCAGAATAATCTCATGTCTTTAGCAGTTTGGGGAAGAAGCAGTATCATATACTGTATAGGATGCTACTGAAAGTTCATAGAATTTATGGATCCATGTTTGATCCACATATACTCTATAAATGATCCTTTATCTCTTAGTTTTATAAATCAAGACATTGGTCTTCAAAAGCAGGTTAAATCATGTACATCATATAATACTTTCTCCTGGATTCATTTATTGCAAACCAACCAAATACCAGCTCAGACATCACATACTGTGCATATAAGAAACCCCATTCCTGGTTCAAAACTTCATGTCTACATCTTTTCTCAGAAACAACTTAAGAGATGCCTTTATGGCATCACTTCAAATTGATTTGGGAAATGACAGTTAGTAAATGAAAACCTGGGTATTATGCCATTTTAATAGAAATGTCACTGGTGACATAGACCTTTAGAACAAGAAATAGCAAATAGTGTAAAGAGATTAATGTGTCGTCTGTTTAGCCTCTCCTGCTTTGTTTTAGTGGAACGCTGACAGATTAATCAGTTCTAGGTTCTGTAAATGGCACTGCGCTGACAAGAAATGTTGGACTAATTTAAAGTGGTCTGAGATACCAGGGGTTTGTGATACCCTGAATATCAGAGAAAATATCTCTGTCTTCTGTCTGCAGAGGAGCTTAACCATAAGCTGCCTGTGATAAAGCCATTTAAATAAACATAACACAATAAAAATAAATCATACAGATGTTCTCAGTTAGTGTTCTTATCTAGAACACACATTCTTGGGTTTATTGTGCAAATCAGGTATAAATTGGAGAGACAATAAGGCACACTTGTTCACCTAGACCAGGGGTCGGCAAAGTTGTTTGAGGAGGGAGACATTTTACTCCCTCCTCCAGCGGTGACAACTATCTTGTGAGCCACTGGAGGAGGGAGGCGTGCCCTCTCCCGACCACATGACTACCAACGGCTAATCAGAAAAGCCGTCATCAGTCATGGGTTGGGGCTTGGGCATAGCTTCAGCAGTGCGCTCCGAGCCACAACAAGGTGACTAAAGAGCTGCAAGTGGCTCACGAGCCGCACTTTCCGACCCCTGACTTAGACCGTACAGCTCAAATATGCTCAGCCTAACTTTCCTTTAAGACCTGGGTCACACAGGCTGTTTTGTAGCTGAGCTGGAAAAATAGTATCCATTGTTTCCTGTGGGACAGTCCACACAGGCTATTTTGTTTTGCACCATAAACAATTCTAAGCCTAATTAAAAACAGCTCAGCTACAAAACAGCCAGTGTGTCCAGCAACTTCATTCATACGATTTCCATTGTGGTTGTGCTCTTTCTTGTTCATTAAGTTAAAATAAATGAGTACATCTGATCCGGATCTCTATAGTACTGGTGCATGTTACTTTATTGGTGGTTTACAGAATATCCAGTTTTCTATTGCATCGTGTTGCATGCAATAATGTATTAACAGTAAGCTGGCACATTATATTCTTAGTCAGCTGTTCCCGTTCTGTGTTCTACCTGTGAAAGCTAAAAAAGAATTTGTTATAAAACATAATTCACAAATAATCACTGCTGTCATGCTGCAATCACACTCCATTCCTCACTTCTCTCTCTTGTACTAATAATAATTTTATTACCTTTCAACCTATCCTCAGTTCTGTGGTATAATGTTGGAGAAGCATTTATTACCTTTACTGCTATTAAACCAAGACTAGCTAGGAGCTACACACTCATAGTTACCTGGCAGAAACTGCATGTGTGTATGTAGGTAACTACACAGTAGTCCTGGTTAGTCCTTTTCTACCTGATATAGCATGGATTATAACATTCTGGGTTTTCCACTATTTAGTGATAGTTATTATGTGCACTCTATAGAACATAGGTTTAGGATCTTGTGATTAAAATTGCACAGCTCACCTTTAATCATTATGGAGATTAAAGGCTGTGTTTGCTAAATGATAACCTCCCTTTCTGCTTAGCTTTATATCCCTGCATCCTCTGGAGTAAAGGTGAACATTCTAGTTATTTTCTGCTGGGGGCTGAATGATTTTCCATACATGTAGGGAACAGTACTTACCAGGGATGTACTAAAAACCTGACAATTTCCATCTATCAGTAAAGAAAGTGTGTCCTTTAATTAGCCAGAGGGAAAAAAAATGTCAATTTTTAATTCTATTTCTCCTTAATAATCGGAGGTCAATCAGAGCACCCATCACATTCCCTAAAAGGGATCTCTGACAAAATGTAGTTGGCAAAACGATTAACCATGATCCATACGTGTCACAGGTTTCCTCGCCATGAAAATAAAACAGTACTGCCTAATCATGTACAGACTGTTAACCGGTTAAATCAGATAGAAAGATGGAAGAGGAACCAATAAAGGAGTCAGACACCCTCCTTACAAGTCAATAAATCTTCTTTATATGTCTTATCCAATCTCACCAGGAACTGGCAGAAACTACTGTGCACTAGTATCAGATACTTTTATTGTGAACAGGTGCTACTTCTAGGGACAGTATTAATCTACTAGGCCCTGAAGGACTCTGGGAATTCTTCTTCTCTCCCTAGCAGACCCTTCCCTCAGCCAATGAAGACTGACAAAGCTAATTCCTTTAGCTTTATTGGCCCTTATATGAATTAGGTCACCTGACACTTGGATCACACCGTCTCAATTTTATAACATTTTCATATAATTTATGGTGTAGATCCTTAAAGCTGTCCACAGGCCTCACCAACTGTACATATTTTATTTATATCCATACAGCAGCAGCTGCTCGTATCACTACAAAAGACCCAACTGTGTACACACACAGATATAATGCTTATTCAGCAACAACATTATTAAGTAACAGTGAACCTTGGATAATGAATAATGATCCTGGGTGGAGGGTCACGAAAGTATCCGATTCTGTTGGTGAGTCTTTAGGACAGGTTTGTGAACCTTTTCTCTAAGGTGAGTATTACACAGAGAATTTAACATTTGAAAAAAAATGTAAATGCCTTTCTAGTTACTATATATATATATATTCAATCTTTAATCCAGAAAGTTTTAAATTGTGTCTATAAAACATTATATTTATCTATTGAGCTATTATCTAACACACCATAGAAAACAATGGGACTGGGTGAGTACTGTTTAACAACATGGTAGCTATCTTGCTATCTGTAAAGATAAGAACAGACAGAAAGCAATACAATTAATCATAACATTTTTACAAATGCTACAGTTGAATAACTGCCAAGCTAATCCAAATGGAAACTTTGTTTGAGTGGTACTGGTGCTTTAAAGTGAACTCCTCCTCGAACAATGGGGAACAAAAAGAAATATATATATATACACACCCACATGTATATTTCTATATTAAGTAAAAGCTCTAGTATAAATAATCAGGGCACATTATGTAAACACAAAGCCAGATGGTCTACTTTAACTGAGATCACATCACTGCTTATAAATTGAGTGCAGGTGCTTTGACTTTAAGCAACAGCCAAAATATGTGAAAAACACAGATATTTCCATTATAAAATGCTAGTCATAGTTTCTGGATGCAACCCTGCCCCAGCACAACTGTAAAATGCGGTTTCATAAATGCATGAGACCATAATATTATATTCTGAGTTAGCGGATCTATCCAGAGTTAGTAGGAGGCTGACATGTAATTACAATATACAACAGTTTTCCTACCCAGTGACTCAGGTACCAGCCTATTAACTTCATACTAATACAGTAAATAAAATGTTGTTCTCTGGTGTGGACAGACACGACTGTGGTTCTTTATTCTTTCCTTTTGTTTCTAACAGATTAATAATCCTCTCGTGGAAATGAATGCTAACACTCATACATATCCCCACATTCACTTATAATACTTACCTCTTTTATTTTCTCATCCGCTGCTGACCTGAGTGGATTTAATCCTCTCTATACCTGCCTGGTAACAGTAAAATTAGGACTTAAAAAGTGCCGACCTAGGCAGTTTGTTTGGGTGCATTGTTGATGGGCAATGCAATATTCACTCCATTACTTTGAACTGTTAATATTCTGTGTTCATAAATAGTTGACAAACAAGAATCTGATTGTATAAATGTTTCATGTTACTGAGTGGGCCTGACCCACATTTTATACCTCGATCCTTGGATATGGGTCTTTCCAAATATACCTAACGTGTTATATACAGAAGTATGCACAGAGACACAGATAGATAGATACAGCTAAAGATAAATAGATAATTCGCCTATTCATCAGGAGTCAGAGTCTGCCAAAGTAGCAATTTAGGCAAAGTGTACTGTTTTGAATTTGCCAGTTTTAATTTGCCAGCTCAAAGTGGCGAATTAGGGGGTTCATGGCAGGGCTCCTACGGCTAGGATAGTAGAATTCTCACTTTGATGAATAAGCCCCTTGAGAATTCAGAATCTTTTCAATAATACTAATTCAGAATAAGCCTCTGAGAATTCAGAATCTTTTCAATAATACTGGGCCTGACAACAACTATTTTTAAAGGTTCCAGAGAACTGAGTACTGCAAATTATTTACAAAGTATCTTCCGTATGTGTTTCTCCGGAAACCGCATCCATAAGGTTATAGCAGATAGATTTCTTGCTCACAGTAGGAACCATAATTGATTTTCAAGAATGGGAGACACATACCGAAATGAATTTATCTCAGGTTTACTGGATTCAGCCTGATGTAACATCTGCTGATTCAGCATATAGGTTAACAAACGAACAAAGAAATGCAGCGGCACATAAAAAGAAAATTTTCATTTTGGTGAGCAACAAAACATCGCCAGGGAAAGATTACATTTGCAATTAAACTATATTTACTGCTTTGTATAGTATATATAGTATGAAAATTAAACGCTGTGGCTACAATTATAACACTTCTGCTTGCACAGGAGATGCTTTGCCTGATCTTTTTCTGCCATCTCTCCAAATCTGCCTAAAAGCATAATTTTTGCAATGTCGTAAATATGTTGAAAATTTGCAACTTTCGGATGACTGCTGATTTACGCAACACAGTTGGAACTGTAACACAGTTTATGCAACACAGTTATTCATTGTGCACCAATGTGCAGTGACAGCTGTTTATTCAGCGAAGTGAGAATTCGACTGCCAAAGTGAATTCTCATCACTTTGAGTTGCTACTATCCAATTCTCTACTCCTTATTTACTAAACAGAGGATTCCCTTAGCAAAGGTGCAACTGCACCAATAGCTCTCTCTTGCATAGAGTGGCGTAGTCAGACAGAAGGATCTCTGCCATCAGCCCCATAATTCGCCAGTTCAATGTGGCAAAGTAAAACAGACAAATGCATCACAACACGCCATGTAGAATTCACTACTACGACAGACTTCGATGGTTGATGAATAGGCTAATTACCTGTGCACATGCACGTAAAGTGGGGCAAAATGCAAGTCAGCAACTTTTGTAAGCTGTCAAATTGGCTGCTAAATTGCCACTTCACAGAGTTTACTGAATAATCAAGTAAGGGGAAGTGGCAAATAAATGTGAATTCACGTCTCTTATTCTGTCACCACAATCAGATAGTGAAATTGCTTCAATAAAAGTAACTAAAAATATATTTTTTCCCTTCCTTCAAGGGAAGTCAAGTTACATTAAACTCCAGCTGGGAATATTACATTGGTCTGCTGTCAGTATTGTATAATGGCCAATACCAGTTTTGTTAAACACCCCCCCCCCCCCCCCCCCCCCCCCCCCCCCCCCCCCCCCAACTGCCATTTTTTCTTTGGCACTCAAACATCTAATAAATTGTATTGTAACCAGCAAATTATTAGCCACTCCACTATTGTGAATCATTTACACTGCACATTACTGTAAAGTCTATCCAGTTACATTATTTCATATCCTATTCAGATACTCCTTGTTATTTATTTCTGTTTGAACCAAATCAGGCTTATTGTAATAAACTACTCAGCACAAGATTCTGTACAATTGGTTAAGCTAAATCAGCTTAGCTTAAAATGTAAAGTATATTTGTTACCATTTTACTTAAAATAACTGCTAGACCAGAGACTGAGTGCACAAATAAAATCTGACCCTGCCCTTACTGAGGTTACAGGAGAATTTTCTTGTCTCCGTGGAAAGATGTAATGAGGTTATAAATATTGATGCACTGCACAGGTTCATTAAATGTATGTTTTATGTGTAAATAGTAGAGAAATGGGAAGAGAAATCATTAGCACTGCAAACAGAAGGTAAGGTATGATATAACTGACAAATATTAGCTTGCATGGGCATCAATCAAAGTCAGCACAAAAGTTGTCGAACTAAAATTGGCGAGTACCTTCTCAAATTCACTATTTCAACAGACTCTGTCACTTGAGGAATAGTTTACTTACCTGTGTATGAAGAGCTCTGTAAGTGCGTGGCTGTCATAAGCATCCAAATTGATCACAAATTTGACACATCGCAGAGTTTGCCGAATACATGAAGATCAGGAAGTGACGAATGAATGTGAATCGGAACTTTTATACGGCTTTCTTGATTAAGCCCCTATGTTCTAGATCAGAAGTGGCAAACCTACGGCATATGTACCAGATTGGGCGCGCAGAGCCCTCTCCGTGGGCACATGCGCCATCTCCACTGCTGCTATCCTCGATCTCCCCAGTGAGTAAGTGTTCCTTCACTGCAGGCTGCGGACCCGGCCTGACAATTTTCATATTGAAAACACTGAAGGAGTGCCCGCTCGCTGATAGTATAGCTGCAGCAGAGCTCTTCCCCGACACATGCATGTTGACATCACTCATCAGCGCCTGCACTTCGAGGGTGAGTGATGTCAGTTTTCATCACTCTGTGCCGAAAAGGTTCACCACCACTGTACTAGGTGCAGAATGAAACAAGATAATGGAGGTCCCTTTGACACAGAGCTTACAACCTAAATGGGAGGGAGAATTACATACACAGATAGGAAGGTAATAAATGCAGTTTCTTAAATCAGAGATATTTACCAAGGCCATATCGACCTTTTTGATTCATTTTGTCCTGTTTTGCTGTTAATTTTATTTTTATTTTTTCCATTCCACTGATATGTAAAAATTCAATGAAAAAAAAAAGCTTGCCCTACAAAAAATATAGTTATTGATAAATATTGATTAGTTGACAGCGGCACACTTTGCAGTATTTTCCAAATACGTCCACCTTCCATTTCAAATTGAAATCAATAATGATATCCTTTTTTTTTGGGGAAAAACTAATCCAAATGTGGCTGAGTGAAAGGATTTAAACTGTGCAATGCTTAGGTACTCAGTTTCTTCAGAACCCAGCATTGCTGTGTCATTGGCTTTGGTGTTTTGAGTGCTTCCCAGACAAGCTGCCGATCACATTGTGTTTCCATGCATGCCTCCCAATGTTCCTGTGTCCTCCCACTGCAGTCTCCATTAGTTCATCTGCTTCTGAAAGTGATACCGTCTGTTCCAGTTCACTTTCCATTTAGAGCAGTGGTTCCCAACCTTTACTGGATTAGGGACCAGTTTTCCGGTTTCCCGATCCAGCAAAGGTTTGACGGAGTGGTGGGAGAATGTATGGGTCAATGTGTTTTGCCAGCCACATTATGGTGATGACCATCCTGTGGTTGCATCACCACCTTGTGGCCCTGTACCAAGGAACCCACAGACCAGCAGTGGTCCGTGGACCAGCATTTGGGGACCCCTGAGTTAGAGTATCTGCTCTGCATCTTCTGTATTACCAATGGGGGGTTGTTGTAGGGGTTCTGGGAGTCTATGGAGGCAAAATCCAAACACTCTTGCAGGGATTAAAGGTAAAGACCACTCCACCATGGTACAAACGATCCACCTGTATTTCCATAACACTTCTCTTGAATAAAAAGACCACTATCTTCCATCAGTCATGTGTAGATAGGTGTATTAGGCCTCAGAGAAAGTTAAGCTATACACTGGATACACCCAGATAAAAAGAATAATTAGGTGATAATTTTTTTGTATGTTATACACAATGGTAATCAAAGGCAATTTACTGTTAATCTTCCATTATGTTTTGTGGCTTCTAAATATTGCCCTTTTTAGTCTCTTTTCTCTACTTATTTTGGTTGTGGGGGCAGCAGGATTTGGGGGATTAATTGGGGGAAGGTACTGGCACTCTGACCCCATTGGCTTGGCAGCAGCTGAATCTGATACTTAACAGCCACATTCGGTAAGCACATACTGTACTTCTTACTGTACTGATATATACTGTTTATAATGATTCATAGTATGTTATTGTTATAAAAAAGATTCTGCTCTGTGTAATTATACAGTGAACCTTCTGATAGCAAACAGCCTTCATTGTAGTAAGCCAAAAACAATAACTGGACTTATAGAGGGTTATGGAATAAGAAGTGAAGGCTCATTCGAAAAGGAATTGTACTTTGGGCCTTATTAGCTAAAGAGTGAATTCACCTCTTGAATTCACTTCACTACAGTTTGAATCGCATCACCAAAATAGTATTAAATTTAATGCTCTTTATTGATTAAGCTGTGGATAGATTTATGGAACAGGAGGACTGCTATGGATGCAGTTGCATGCATAGTGTGGTAAAGTCATTCAAATGGGAGTAGGATGTGAAGCCATGCGGAGTGATGTGAATTCCCCCAGTGAAGTGCAGTGACATCATCCTCACCATATCCCACTAACTGTATATAAGTGAATAATATATCTATTTCCATGTCACTTTTTCTAGTAGTAGACTAATTTATTAGCAGTTGCCATTGTCACTTTTGATTAATTAGTCACCTTACACCACACCAGAGCCCTGTCATCAAC
>WMED01030754.1:0-10051 GCA_019650415.1 Pipa parva | reverse complement strand
GATGCCCCCTGAGCAACCCTATTGCCCCCACAATGAAAATATACCCCAACCCCTGACTTGCTCTCCCCTGCCACATATGTGCCCCTCCTGCCCCAGATGTGCCATTCCAAGCCCTTGATTGCCCCTCACTCCTGATTTCCCTCCTCAGCCCCTAATTTGCCCCTTCAAGCCCCTGCTGTCCACCCCAGCCCTGATTTTCGCCCTCAGCTCCTGATTGCTCTCCCAGCCCCAGATTGCCCCGCAGAGCCGCCAATTCCTTCGCAGGTACCCAGAGTGTCATTTTGTGTCATTTTGGTTGGTGGTGTGTCACAGGATTTTGTAAATGTAAAAAATGTGCCGTGGCTCAAAAAAGGTTGAAAATCCCTGATCTAAAGCACCATGGAAAACAATGGGATTGGTGAGGCATATTTACCAACATGGCTGCTTATCAGTAAAGATAAAAACAGAGAGAAAACAATAAAGGTCATGAATTTAAATTCAAAGAAAACATTTTTAAAAGTGCTGTATTTGAATAGTTTGATGGCAATCCATGGGAATTTTTTTTATTTTTGAGTGTTACTGGTCTTTTAACTCTCTGACCCGCAGTCACTTTGCTGTCTCTTTAATTGATATCCACTTATTATCTAAAAAAAAAAAAAAAAACTTATGAATGAAACCAAACTCCTAATCATCATACCTTTTCCCACAAGTCTCTGCTCTGCCATCTTAAGTTTTACATTCTTCACATTCAGGCTCCTCAATGTACAGTAGTTCTTTAACATTGTGTGCAGTGTCACAAACTTATTGGAATAAAATGCAGAGTTACTACTTTGCACTTGTACCATCTGTACTATACATAACTCTTTTAGAATTTAATGACAGGAACTTTAATTTGGTCTAGTGTATGATTCTGTCTGTCCTTGGCTTTGATTATCCCTTGCCATTACAGATATCTAACACCGTTTGCTATAATTAAGCCTATTCAAAACTGAATCATGACAAAATTCTACAAAAATACTGAAAACTACAAAATTAAAAAAGCCAATATAAAACTACATTAATATCCAGTTTTGCAAACAGGATTTACTGTCATATTTACAAAATTACTGGCCTGATTACTGAACATATCCAGATATACATGCTTAAAGCAAATTTTATGTATGTCTTCCTATCTTTTTCTTTCATTCTTGTCATAACGGAGTCTCATTGCTGAATTACATGAACTTGGATGAAAGATGTGAAATTGCAATTTGCTATATTTATTTTAGATTTCTACTGGGTAGATATCAACCGGTGATCTACTTTAGGGATGCAATGCTGTACACTAGGTTTGGAATATAAACAACACTTAACGAATAGTGCAATCAGAAAGAAAACTAACTGCTTTATTACTTATTAAGATGACATTCCTTCATGTGGTCTTCTCTGACTTAATTACTGGAGCCAGTAAATGAAGCATACATAATACTACCTCTGCCACTTTCATTATTGATGATAAAACTAATCATATACTGTAAAATATTAAAATGATCCAGAAAAAAGTGAATGCAAATAGGTTTAAATATAGTTTAAGGAGATAGCAGTGCCACAAATGTGGCATTTGTATACATATTGTAAACTTTCTGATAAATTTCTCAACAGGGGCAATGTGATGTCTAGTAACCCATAACAAACAATCAGTTAGAATTCACTCTTACAGGGGTGTTACAATGAAACCCAGCCTATAATTGGTTGCTATAAGTTACTATATCCCAGTCAACCATTGCATCTGAAATTGTCCGTGTGTACAATTTTGAACAATTTCCTTTTATACAGTGTTTGACCATCTTGAGCAATATAGGATCTCTATACACCGATACACAGGTGTTTAGACAACAAACAAAAGATGTGTGCTTTAATGAATACTACCGTTAGCACCTTGTAAAAAATAAATAAATAAGTTTTTTTGTGGCTTGTTCCTTAACAATGTATACTATTCACTACATTAGCGTTGATACATAAATTTGTGAAAATAAATTGCCGAACTTACTGTATGTGTTTGCATAAGGCATGATTTGCCTGCTCCTTCTTTCTCAACACAGTAGTCAATCTCTCTTTATGACTATGTGATACATGCTATGTTTCTAACAAAAAGATACTACAAAATAAAGCATTGTTTTCACCAGTGTAACCTTGGGATATATAAAAATGGAAGTTAACACCGTGTGAAGAGGACACAAACTAAATTGTAATCAGGATAAAAAAAAAAAAAAAATCACAAATACTGGATAAGTCCAAAGTCCCAGCCCCAAACGGCTAACAGCAACCACAACCATTTAAGAAAAGAGCTTGAAAGTTTATTAATTTGTTCCAATGGGAGCAAGCATTACTACCCATGGTGATATACCACAATTCTAAAGGCTAAGCATTGTCTGCAGACAATTCCTGTAATCTAAAAACCACCAATGGGGATGAGGTCAAGTGTACATTATTACACAATACATAACTATTGCCACAACCTTTTTTTTTCATTTTAAATACACACTTTACAAGTCATAAACCACAATTAAAAAAAAATGTAAAGATGCTTCAATATGGAACAAAGGGGGGAAAAAACAACAACTTTACATCATTGGTGTTGCTACATTTTACTCTATTTGTGTGTGGTTTTTTTCTCTCTCGCAGGAACTATTATTTAGTTAAAATGACACTTATTTTCTTTTAATGTAGGCTTTCAAATCGTTTCACTTTTTTGTTAAAAGCCTCGTGACATGGTTTGTGCTCAAGGTTACTTTAGATGACAGTAAATCATTGTTGCTTGAAATATTCATATTTTTAGTTTCTCATACGAAGTCTTACATTAACCATAACATCAAAGTTGTATTCTGCTACATTACATTTTCCATTTAAAACACCTGACCTTCTGTTGAGCTGTAAATGATTAAGACTGCATAGTTTTGACCTTTTCTGCTCTGCACTGAGCATTTAAAAGCTAGGAACTGCTTAATGCTTCTGACTCTTGCTTCATGGTGGGCCAAATTTTTATTTCTTTTTTTTTTCCAGAACCGAGTGTTTCTCCATCGAGTGTATTTCTGAACGAGAAAACATATTTGGAATATAAAACTTAGAGAAAAAAAAAAAAGTCTTTTGAATACAAAGCTATAAGTAAGATAATTTAAGGACTTTATCATATCTCAGTCCGAACTATAAAAGTATGCCTGGCGGATGACGTGTAAACTCATCCTATTCTTTTCTATGGCACATGATTCACACAAACTCACTGCATAATGTGAATGTGTGAAATCAAGTGCTATAAAAAAAAAAAGACAATGAGAGCAGTTAGAACTACTGAGTTGTGGTTATATGAAAGAGTCTTAACAAATACCTAGAAATGTTCGCGAGCTCGACTGTTTACATTCAATAAAGCTATGTGTTCCAGTCGCAGAGTTAACAGCTTCCTAAAGAAGACTAGAGGAAACAGCATCTCCGACAGCAAGCTTACACCTCTCCAAGGATTAATTATTTCTCCTGTTTTATGCACTAAAAGAATTGTACAGCACTAAAACAATACATTTTAACATTTCATAAAATCTCAAAGTAAAGAAGCACAGTTTTAGTAATTTGGAATGTTTTGCCCTTTTTCAAGCTGGTCCCATATTTTATTACATTGACCACTAACGACATCCATACATTTTTGATTGGGTAATATACTAGCAGAATAGCTACCCTGTCATCCTTCACCTCTGAGATGAGCTGTGGCAGGATCACCCCTACACCCCTTATATATCACTATATAAGATCCATCTGATACACAGGTGCCTGGTGGGTACTGGAGGACTGACCTTGTCCCACCCACACAGCATTATATCCGCTAGGGAGGGATCTGTAATAGTGAACTATACATACATAACACATACAAACAAGTACAATACTTACTTTGTTTTTAATCAGTAGAGTCCATGATTTGGACTGCCTCCAAACCCCCAATTAATCCCCTATCTCCTTAACCAATCGTCTCTCACTTGCTTTCTTAATCTCCTGCATCACACTTTTAATCCTTCTCCCACTCCTCTAATAATTGCCTTTTAAAGATATAATCCTTTTTAATCATTTCACCTTTCAAATGTTGTTTGCTTAATACCTAATAATTTTTAATATTTCCCACCTTCTTTAATCTCTCGCTCCATTTCCCCTACTATTTAATTTTTCTCACCTGTTTTTAATCTCAAACACAAATGTTTGCAGTGCTTTTTCACCTTCACATGCGGTGTTATTGGGGATCTACAAGAACATTGTACCATAGGATAAAGCACTATTAGGTGCAAATTGTTTTGCGCTTTCTCCACAGATAATTGAAGTTGTGTTTCACTGTTTTTTCTTGGGACGGGAGCAGTTCCAGTGTTGAGAGGCAGCAGGCTAATCCTTCTACACGGAGATTTTTTTACTTCATTTGGATTTTATTGGACTTTATTTGGACTTTTAGTTAATACACTTTTTGTTCACAATATTGCTTCATATTTGGTTTGCAATTTTAGCACTATTCATTTTTTAACTTTTTGAATACACATATAGTCATTTTTACAGCGCATCCATCATCTTCACTTTAAGTTTTGAAACCATTTCAAATCTTTTTTTCTTTAATACATACATAACACATACAAACAAGTACAATACTTTGTTTTTAATCAGTAGAGTCCATGATTTGGACTGCCTCCAAACCCCCAATTAATCCCCTATCTCCTTAACCAATCGTCTCTCACTTGCTTTCTTAATCTCCTGCATCACACTTTTAATCTTTCTCCCACTCCTCTAATAATTGCCTTTTAAAGATATAATCCTTTTTAATCATTTCACATTTCAAATGTTGTTTGCTTAATACCTAATAATTTTTAATATTTCCCACCTTCTTTAATCTCTCGCTCCATTTCCCCTACTATTTAATTTTTCTCACCTGTTTTTAATCTCAACCCCTCTTAGTTCCCCATATACTCTAAGAGGGTTATTCCCTAAAGTCCAAATTGTTGCGTATAATTGCGAATTCGCCAGCTAAAGACAGTTGCAATAGACTGCTACTGTTGAAGTAGCATCTTTATAATGAGAATATTGTTGCAGTCACGACTTTACTATGGATTATTTTCGCAACTGCAATTTTAATAATTGTCGCAGTTGAGACTTTACAATGGGAGAATTGTCGCAGTTACAGATTTGCTAAGGGAATCCGCTGTTTGAAAATTCGACAGTCGAATCTGGACTTTAGAGAATAACTCCCTAAATCTTCCTTCCGCACTACATATAGTCTGTCTGCTACAGCTTAGCGTAGACTTGTGTGTCAATTAGACTAAGTGCTGCTAGTTAATATTCATTCTTCAACTTGGTTATGGAATAATGGGTAAAATGAATTGGGAGCAGATCTGGGAAGGGGAAAGGCTTTTGAGCTGAAAGTCACATTATAAAGAAAACTATATGAGAAGAAGAAATGCAATGGGAATAGTGGTGTAAGGAGATAGAGCAGGGGTCAGCAACCTTTTCGGCTGAGGGAGCCATATACATGCGGCTCCCTCAGCCCTTTTGAATCTGGAGCTGCTGACGTCAGCTACAGATTGGCTAGCAATCCGGACTTTCGGTGACATCAGCAGCTTCGGATTGGCTAGCAACCCGGAAGCACTGAGCTTTCTCTCTACAGCGCTTGCTGGCAGACTGTAATGAGTGGTGCTTGCACAGCTCATTACAGTGAAAGAGCCACATATGGCCATCAAAAGAGCCATAGGTTGCCGACCCATGAGATAGAGAATTGATGTTTTTTAATGAGTTGAACTTACAAATGGACTCCTCAAAGACTATTAGCCTTTATAATAAAGGAAATTGAACCATCTGCCTGAGTGGGTATCACAGATTACTAAATATGGCTAGGATAAGCCAACACACTTTATTTTTGTGCAAAAAATGTCCGAAATGTCTTTCTGTAATAATTGTTATAATATAATATAGTTAGCCTTCTCACACAAAAAACAACGCCAAATGCAATTTTCTTTTTGTAACAGGCATATTAATATATATATAAAAAAAAATATATGGTTTATGATAAAGACGATATTTTGAAAATGCATCTAGGCATATGGATAAATGACTATTGAAAGTTTAAAAAAAGTAGTTTGTATGTGGATAACATACATAAAAATAGTGGAGGGAAACCAAATACAGCCACTGGGTCTACTACTGTCACTACTGGCAGCATACATGTCAAACCTGTATTTATGGAAACATCTTGCATTTTTAATAAATAATAATGACATAATTGACATGCAAATATATTCCAAAACCAACTAAAGACTGTCCTATAGTTGTAAATAGAGTTTATATACTAAATGAATATGCACTAGGTAATGCACCAGTGAAATGGTGTCTCCATGAACGAGATGTAGGTTATATGGTAATGTCTGGCTTATACATCTCAAGCATGGTAAGCTTTAATAAGCTAAACAGTCCAGTGACTTGTAAAGTAAGAACGTATACGCTACATTCATCATGAGACTGAGATTTTATCTGTGCTGTATTATGCCATGAGAATGATTCATCAACCAATGAGTTTTTCGGATGCCTGAATTTATCAGCTTGCATAAAATAACCAAACAAGAAGTGATTAAATATCTTGCGGATGATATTATCATCCATTTGATGAATATACCTTTTCCCTTAAACGGTTTGCTTCTCTTTACAGGTTATTAAGTATCAAAGATATCTGTGTAAAGTGTCAGAAAATGTTGAATGGCAAATAATGCAAATTAAAGTATATGTTATATGGGAACAGGATATTTTTGTACTATTAGCATTTTTCTTAGTGGTTGCAACCATTATTTTATATATTAAGAAAACAATCCCCAAATTAGTCAAAAATGTTTTATATTCACAAAGTGTCCTAAAAAGCTTTATTTGTCTGCAAACAGCAGTGAAAGGTACAAAACAAACTAGTAAAAATGAGGATTTCAGTGTCATTGAAGAAATCTTTACAATTATTGACTGCCATGCCTATACGAATGGTAGTTGTATTTCAATGGTGTTATTAGTCCTTTAAACATAGCAAAAGCAATATGTGTAATTTTCTTTTTTTTTTTTTTAATGGTCTCATGCAGCAATAAGTTATTACTTAGCCAAATATCCATTTTATTCAGGTCAGGTATTTTAGGTTACAAAAAAAATTTAACAAAAAGCAAAATTGATTAATTTCTTTAAAAAAACTCATAGTTAATTAAGATTAAAGAAGAAATGTATTTTCAATTAGAAAGCTTTTTATAGGCACAAGGTGAATAGGTACATTCATTTTTTTTAAGTTATTAAAGTTACCTGTATAATTACTGGGTGACCCATGGCTCTAATAAGTCCCAGACTATGAGAGAGCATGTTAGTATCCAAGGCCAAGAACTACGCGGTAGCATTTTACAAACACATTAGTTGCCCAAGCTGAAGGCATTTTCCTTTATTTAGAAATAATTTATATGCCTTATTTAAGGTCTAAAAAAACCCTACTTTCTGAAACAATATGAGAAGAATGCTGATTGATTTGGATTTAATATATTGGCATTACCATAATCTATGTAGGAAACATTTAAGGCACGCTGCCTGGAATTAAATATATTTTTTTCACTACTAAGATTTATATTTACTGCAGACTTATAAATACTAGAATCACCATTAAAAAAAAAACAAACAAAAAAAAAAACATAGTAAATCCCATTTCATTGGAGCGGGGTACATTTTCAAGACAAAACATTGTCTATTATTCTGTCTTGCTTAACAATATATCTTATGCGAATTGCTAGAAATCCAGCAGGGGTCTCTCTTAGCTCAGCATCTAGAATATGCGGCTCACCTTTAAATTTCATGTAACAATGATAGTAAAATCTGAAATGGACCATTAGCATTTTCATCAGCAACGAACAGCTGCTGTCTTTTCATATACAGTTGCTCCTTAGCATGTTTAGCAACTCTTTATGGGTAAACTGCAAATGGATTCCATGCAATGAGTAAGATGTACACTTGAAAGAGTTAATAAAAGACCTGCACAGAGAAGTATCTTTTTGCACTCTGAAAAAAGGCTAATAACAGAAGATGACTAACCTTGCTTTACTAAATACTTATTTTAACATGTAATGAATAGATAAAATACAGTTAAGCTACTGATTTGCTTAAAACGAGTGTCTAATAGGTTTTACGAATGATATCACACTAATAAAACATCTCACATTCTGCTAGAATTGTTATATTAAGTGGTAAAGCCATACTATTACCTACAAAAAGCAATAACGCCCTAATTCCAGTACACCATATATAAAAATTCTTAATCATATTGCAAGGCTGACTAACCTGCAACAAAAAAATGATTCTGTTGAGAGACAAATTGCATTTGAACATTACAAAGGCAAATAATAACTCAGATGCAGTAAAATGGGCTGATTTTAAGCATGATTTTGGCCACTGGAAGTGGTAAAATGTAGTCCCCCTGTTATTATAAACAATGCAAAAACCTGCAGTTATATGAGGCTGCATCTGTCCTAACTTGGAATAACCCATTTTACTAGTACCAAGCATTTCTCTAAGAGAAGCTTTACAAATATTGTGAGCCAGCGCAATTATAACAGCAAAGCAAATTTTGCAATTAATAGAAATCGAAATATATCAATAATTTCCCTAAAACGGCAGTATCATATGTACAGTTCCATAAAAGACACAGCAGGCAACAGTGCTACAGACAATGGCCCTATTTTTTCCAAGATGTATAAAGTAGAAATCTGCTAAACTTACAATTTCGGATAACAAAAACATAAAAGTGTGTATAGTTAGCAGTTTGCAGAATTGCCACTTACCTCAACATATATTGATCCTCACCACAAGTGTGACCTAATCAACACAATCTATCCACAACACTAAGGAAATTCTAGCAGAGCAGAGAGAAAAAAATGCTGTTGGTTTGTATTAGTTTGGAAAGGTGATTTGAGGTTCAGAAACTCCAAGGAAACAGTATAAGTGTCATTTTCTCCAGATAAAATAAGATTTGTAACAATGCAATCCACAATAGCAATAATAACTCATCCATGGTGTCATAAAACATCCCAGAATAACAGTTTGGTCCAACTATACAAGCTAGATCCATCTGCCAACGTTTACAAATACTGCCCAACCAGATCATTTATTAGGGGATATTAAATATATATATATATATATATATATATATATATATATATATATATATATATATATATATTTAAGATGTTTTGCAGTAGGAAGGGTAGTAACCAAGAAAGCATTGAGAAATCTGACACAAAGCTCTGACCTCACAAAAAAAAAAAAATCACAAAGTATAACACCTGATAAAGTATATCCAGTAATACAGATGGATTTGTCAACAAGGGCAAACTTTACTGATACCTAGTAATGTATAACTTCCCTGTATCAGTAAATGCTAACAGCTGATTGGTTGCTATGGGTTAATAATCCTATTTAAAGATTGCCCATGTTGATGAATTTGATAGCATCAGCCAAAATTATTAATTTTTTACTTTATCCCTTTAATTCTGTGTTCAAGAATTGATAAAGAAAAACAGAAGTGTCTTTAAATGAAACAACTACTGGGAAGAAACGCTTCTCACCAACATATAGTACTGCATATGTAAAGATGTAATCTGACTCTATTTCCAATTTAAGACATAAACTCATTAATTGGAAAAAGTATGGAAGTTAGCAGTATAGCTAGAACACATGCTAGATCGAACATTAACCACAGTACAATAATTGGATTCCTATGGAAACATACAGTTCAAGGCCTAGGCATGAAACCTTTATTTAAAAGAATATTAATGAAACCGAAACAATTGCATGGTCGAAAAGGCTATATACATTTTACTAATCGGATCATACCATCATGGATCATGAGAAAGCCTTACAGCACTCACACCATGAACAAGCATTGCTTTTTAATGAAAGTCTACTTACAATAGAAAAAAAATAGGTCTCCAGAAGCATAGGAATGCAAATCAAGAATATACAGTGGTGTGAAAAAGTGTTTTCCCCCTTCCTCATTTCCTGTTTTTTTGCATGT